>DF242310.1:25000-61594 GCA_000507305.1 Breviolum minutum Mf 1.05b.01 | reverse complement strand
ACTTTCGGCCCTTTCACAGGAAAGTCCCACAACGCCAACTTTGGCTTTGGCATGCCTTCCACCTTCTTCTCCAACAATGCATTCTTGCGTGGCTCACTGTGTTCGTGCGTCTGGCCGATGCTGACTTGGATGGCAAGAACTTTTATTTGCCCCTCCTGCTCATAGCGGAGGATGCTGTCCAAGACAGGATAATGAAATGTATTTGGTGTAAAGTATCCTTTCAGCATTTGGACAGAGTCATCGTCAGCATCCTGCTGGTCATAGACCTCAATCTTATTGGGTTGGTATTGAATGGCATTTCCATTAATTTTGATGGTCTGCTTGGGTGTCGCGCCCTCATCTCTCCAATCCAGAGTAAGCTCTACCTCGCACTTCTTTTGGATGACATCACTCCAGAAGAGCTGGACAAGCATTTCAAAGGCAGTTCCAGCCGCGCCAGCGTTGCGAGGCAACAGCATTTCATACATCTGCTTCACCTGCTGGAAGTTGGCTTTTTGAAAGTGCTTGATGCAATGCATGACATACTCCGAACGATGAATGAAATCTGCTCCGCTTATACCCTCAGTGAAGCACTCTGTCCCTCTGGGACGGAAAGCGAGCAGAGTGTTGCGTTGCTTGTGCCCTTGGTCGCCTTGTGGTATGTCAAAGTTGTGCAACTTGCCTATCTCATCTTGGCTCATCTTTAGCACAGCTTCACGGATACTTTTCTTGACATCATCCACGGAAAACAACCCACGGACAGAACCTCCACAAATTGAATATGCGTCTTCTTTGGGCAATTCTTTCTCACTTTCCTTCATCTTCTTCAACAAGGCATTGAACTCCTCCTCCGTCCAGCTCCACAAGACTAGTCTTTGAGTGATTTTTGAAATGTGCATCTCTTTGCCTACGATGTTCTCCTCTCCATGCCCAGACACCAGACCCATAAACTTGACCTGTAGGAACGGCTTTGGCTCCTCGGGGTTTTCCAGAATAGTCCGCACACCACGAAAAATTGCGTTGGTTTCCACAGGTGTCTTCTCACCAACGTCCATGATGCAAACATCGCAGGTGGTCTCTGTCAGGATTTCCTCCAACATAAAGACATTCCATTCAACAGGTCGGTAAATCTTCTTCGTTTTGAATGCCAACACCACAATCACCAGATTGCCTCGGATGGTGAGGTGCAATGTTTTTTTGCCCTCGTTGTGCAGGGAGTAGCACACCAACCAGCCACACAATGTCTTGCCAGTTCCGGGACAGCCGACAAGCGAGACCAAACGAGTTTCCTGCCCTGCAGACTTCAATACATCCACTGCCACCGTATGCACATCCATGAGGTGCTTCCGCAAAAAGATTGGTCTGTCTGCTTCTGTGTTGGGCGCCAACCTTACTTGACACGGAGCACATCATAAAAAGAAAGAATGACAAATGAAATTGAGAAATTCAAACAAACATGGCAGTGGAAAAAAAAACAGTGGGACTTCTAAAAACAACTCCAAGGGACAACTGCTTGAAACTGGAGACATCCAAAAGCTCCCCAGATTTCAGCTCTGTCAGTTTGGGAACTTCTATGGTTTCACANGTCTGGGAGTGCCGATGTTTTTGGCGGATGGTGATGGACTGTGTATTCCACATCGGACTTCAAAGACTTGAAGCTCATGAGCACGTTCTTGCCATCAGTCTTGTGTAGAGAAATGTTGCCTGCCTCACTTGGCAATTCCACTGCGCCTGCAATGACTTCTTTGACCTCTTCGTTCGTGAAGCAATGCTCAATCTCCACTTCTGCCTGTCCTGTGCCTTCGCGGCTCACTTTGAACCGCTTTGGCGGTGGCTCATCGCCCATGGCATCAAACTAGATTACATCTTGAATTGAAACTTGAACCTCCAACCTGACGCGGTCGATAATGCTCATGTTCGTGGTGGTTATGCTTTTGCCTACCCATTTTTTCTATGAGTGGGTTTGGGGTAGGGTTGCTTTTGTTGATAAAATTGTTGAGATGATTTCCCCTGATACAAGGAAGTAGATTGTGGTTGATGGTGATGAAGATATATGGGGTATGTGGGCAGAATATTGACATAAATACGTATCTATATATGCCCAATCCTATCCTAAAAAAAGTGTTCCTAATCAGGTGGAAAGGCAAAAGTGGAACACCAAACGGTGCATTCTTGGAACACCCCCCGACCCCTTAATTCTGCTGGGGTTTAGCACCAAAAACCCAAAAAGTGGAACACCATTTGGCCGTTTTTTGGAACACCATTTGGCCATTTTCTGGAACACCATTTGGCCGTTTTCTGGAACACCATTTGCCTGTTTTCTGGAACATGTTGATACACTTATTTAACTAATTAAGCAACTGCCGCTCCATTTTCCACTGAGAAAGGATGTCATCATCACCAAAACTACCATCTCACCCCATTCTTCCCGTCAGATCTGGTGCTGCCTTGAAAAGCAGGTACCAAGCTGTGCAAGGTATCTTGAAGTGCAAAAACGAAAGACTCTGCGCAAGGACCTGGGGATAAATCTCGCAAAGCTTTTCGATCCGACTGCGAACTTCAGATTTCAGGCTTGGTAGACAGGTGGCTACTGCAACCTCCTGTAAGTAGATGTTCATTACCTGCATAGATGCCCATCTACCCCGTCTTTGAACCAATGAAGCATCCTCAGTCAAAGTCAGCATGTGAGTGGCTCCTCCCGGACGGAGCGACCCCAGCTCGAAGACCTTTCGACCACTTTCATCATTCAAAGGCAGGCCAACCGCAAGGAGCAGTTGGTTGAATCGTCTCCTCAGAGTCGATGCTGAATGTCTCCAAAGCTTTTCCCCAGGTGAAAAATCTCGAAACACAGCACTGACCAAAGCAACGGTGTCCTTCGGCTCTATACGGGTGCTTTGATGTCTAGCACCCCTTCCACGTGTCTTTGGTTCACGAATCCTGAGGATCAGGTAGTTGACTCCGGGAGCTGAATCTTCTGGCAGAATAAGATCTGCCCTGACCGCATCCAAAACTTCCCCAACACGGAGAATGCCGACCCACATTGTAGATATCAAAGCTGCTTCAACTGGCCACCCCCACATCAAGGCGACCGTCACCAGAGATATCATGATCGTCAGCGGCATAGCAGGAAAGTGTCGGTGCGGCTCGTCTTGCAGCCATGAGAACGCCAAATCCCAAGCTCCTGTCAACTGTCGTTTTACCGTGGGTTTTACCATTGCCACAGCGTTGACAGTTTCAGAGTACTTGTTATAGCTCTTCCCAGCCGCATGAAGATCCCGGCCATACTTGACCAACCAACCTGAAATGGCTTCTGCGTCAACGGGACGAGAATTCAATAAACTTTCCCAAGCAACAGAATGCTCTTCCCAAAGCCAGTTCTTGAAGTCGTCTAGAAGCCGGTATCTTCTGTCCCTCGTTTCGTGCCTAACGACCCTGTCAGCGTTCAGCTTGAGATGAACTCTCAAATTTGCACGATCTGCTTCCGCCCGAGTGTCAGGTGCCATGGGAGCGCGAACCGGCAAAATCAAAACTACCAAAAGGGCTAAAACTAGACCTGGGAACCTCTTCCGATGATAGCTCAGGGTACCAATGGAGCGAAGGGGTGAACAACGATAGGGAAAATCCAAGATGGCGAAGGAAGGATAGATAGGGAAAATCCAAAGCAGCAAGATGACGAAGAAAAGAGCTGAAAGGGCAAGCAGCGTTCCAAGATGGAGCTTGGAGAAAGATTGGGAAACCTCCTCCGAAAGTCCAACCCAAGCATTTGCTTCACCTCCCTGAATTCCAACCAGGAGCACAGTCATCCTGAACCAACATGACAGCCCTGGTGAGAGCGAAAACATCGACTCATCTCTCAGCTCCTCTATGTCCAAAAACTGCCGAACTGACAGCTTTGAACCCTCTCTGATAGGCCTCTCTCTTGTCGGGTCATCCGACACATTCAGCTTCGTCGCAGCATAGTTGTAGGCCACATAGAAATCTCCTGCCAATGCCACTGCCGCAACTCTCTTCATGACTGGTCCCAGCGTCCTTGCTGAGGACCTTCCTTTTGCCAAAGCTCCTTTCGCCACCATGGAGTCGGCTAAGCAGTGAAGTCCCTGGGGGAAGATTTGCTGATGGACCTGAGATGGACCTCTCCAAGGAATTTGCCTTCCTCCTGTCGCCTATCTGGCGATCCCACTCGGAGCTCTTGTACGTGTTGAAGACACGTACCAGACCACTCTCTCCATCCTCAGGCAGATGCAAACGTAGAAGGCCAAGCTGGTCCCACCTTCTCGCAAGAGATAGGTACTCCTGTCTGTCCTCAGCCTCAAAGGAAGGAACGCTGACATTCTTCAACTCCAAGTGATGATGCAAAACCTTTGGCTCCTCGTACGGAAGCCACAGCACCCCCTCCAAGAAGTCAGAGAGGGGCCACTTGCCATCACCAGAGATCTTCAGTCTGCTAACGTCCAAATTCCTGTAAAGCCTAAGCTGGGGAAACTCCTCCGCCCGAGCATCAGCCTCCTTCTTTGAGCAAGCCAGCCACTGACGAACGTCTCCTCCATAGTCTCCACCAAAGGAAAGATTCTCATCCAAGAATCTCTCCAGCTCATCCAATCTTGCAATCAATTCTGAACCGGACCGACCAGGGACCATAGACATAGCCTCTGACCGGTATCCACTCGCTGCCACTCTTGCATAGAGCTCCTCAATGATCTTCTTCTGAACATCATTTGGACTCCTCCTAAGCTCCTCACCAGAAGGGCACCTCCCTAAATACAACCAATCAATGACCAGCACCAAAAGATGTACCAGCCTCTTCTGTGCCAGCGTCCTCAACCTCCTCCGTGACAAGCCAGGGCCTCCGCCTCTGAAACAGCCCGGGAATGGGGCAGGCAAAGGTAGAGCAGCGGTGATCATGGCATCACCATGAGTCTCAATGGAAAAAGTCTGCAGGAGGTGCCAAGCGAATCTTGTCCGAGTCTTCAGCACCAACCTTGGCAAAGATATTGCCCAATCTATGAATTCTGCATCCCTCCTCAAGAAGTCCAAAGCCTCACTGCACTGGAAACCTCCTTCTAGGCGTTCTCCTCCTCTTGGCTCTTGTTTCCTCGGCCTCCTCCCTTCTTCTTGGGGCTGGGCTTTGGATCCTTTGGGTCCTTTGGATCTGACCCAATCCCTGAACCTGAAGCTCCTCCGACTATCTCGGCCCTCTTCACCGAGATAGCGTCTAGTTCCTTCAGGAACGCCAACGCCACCGTGACCCATTTTTGATCTGCTAGCGGTGCGAAACTTCGGGCTCTCGACAACTGGGACAACTGGCGATTCGTAAAGATCGCCGCTGGCGGGTCCTCTTGTAGCACCAGCAGCTGTGCCAGGTCGAACCTGCCATGATCTAGGCAAGCCTGTTCGATCATGACAATCAGCAGCGCCAAAGCATCTTGAAGAGCTCCTCTGTTGCCTGCCATCTCGAAGTCCAGCATCATCATGAGCTGGTGCTGAATGAGCCCCAGCTCTCTGCATCTTCCATACCCTCCAAATCTTTCTAAGTAGCGAACTCCTGTGATACCATTGGCCTGGAGCTGCGGGTATGGGAGATCTGGATTCGAAGTAGGACTCATCCGCCTCGCCATCTGCAGAACAACTGATTGAAAGAAGCTTCCTCTCTGCTGAGCTAGTTCCGACTGCGCCCTTCCTTGGGCACCACGAGAACCTGCAGGAGCTCCCGTCAGGTCTTGCATGGGGTCCTGTGACCCACTGGCTATTTGAGCTACTAGCGTTGTCAAGGCCACGCTCTGTGCCATCACGGCCCTTGCAAGGTCTCCTGGCGGCTCCTCCAACTGCGGCTTGTCCTGTTCCAGACCTCTGACTCCTAAGGGCTTTACCTCTCTTGTGAAGAAGTCCTCCGTCTTTGTCGATGTCCTCGGAGGGCTCCTGAGTTCCCTTGCCATAGCCGAAACCCCGGGCTGGGGAAAACCTGCAGTTTGTGTCAAAGGCCGACTCAGCAACGCGGAAGTGCTGCTCATGTTCATCCTCTCCTCCATCTGCGTCTGCCTCTCGGTCATGATCCTCATCTGCTCGGCCATCCCCTTTGGCTTTGCTTTTGCTTTGGGGAGTGGGACTGCCACCCCACCCTCGCTCTCTGCGGTCACCTCGGGAGTGTAATCTCCTTCCATCTGACCACCCTTCTCCTGAAGCCAAGCGAAAGTCTTTGCCGTCAACTCTGCGGGAGATGGGATGGCCTGGGGGTTGTCCTCCACAAAAACCACTGCGATGTCCTCTTGATCTTCCAGGTTCCTCAACATTGTGAATAACTCCACATCCATGTCCACCAAGCAAACCTTGGTCTGAATTCCAATTGGAACCTCCAGGGACTCTTCCCAAAGGACCGCTGTCAGCTCCAAAGAAGTAGAAGGGCCGATAAGACCCCCTTGCGCTGAATTTCCTTCCACCAACTCTTCGGGAGGTAGAAAACCATCTGGTACTGCAACCAAAGCTCCTCCGGCTCTTTTCATCACGACAAGAGCCACAGGAGAATGTTCATCCTCACCCTCCTTTGCTTCTTGATCTGGAGCTTCATTGCTGTGAGGGCTGAAGAAACCTCCAGCACATTGATATGGGATCTGGCCTTCCAGTACCAGACACAAGATTCCTTCCAGCCTTCTGTCCTCAGAACATCATCCACCAGCAGGCCTTGCAAACCACCACGGGGTCTGTCACCTTCTTCTCTCAGCCTCATCCTTGCCAAAGCATCCACAAAAGCCAAAGAAAGATGTTCTGCCATTGCCGGTGGGTAAATTGCTGACTGCTTCGTGTACTTGCCCTCAATCCTTATGTGCTTGTGTCCTCCTCTGCACCTCATCTCAACCAATTCTCCTCTGATCCCTGCCAGAAGAAATCTAAACTCCTTCTGGTGTGGGCTCCCGAACTGGCAGGCAGCCAGCACAGCCTCCACTGCTCCTCTTGTAAGCATAGACCTCCACTGCTTTAGCCAACACATTTTGCTTCTCCTCGGCTGCTCCATCCCGGCTGGAACTCCGTGAAGTAGGGCGATCCAAAACAAAGCCAGGCTTCTGAAAGCTAGCATGTTCCCAAGGAAAACCTTGGGGGCCCTCCTGTCCCACCCCTCTGGGCAGTCATAACTTCTACACATCGGGTGCGCCGCCGGTGAAAAAGTTGTGCAAGGCGGCTGCAAAAGCAGCGAGCCAAATCTTCGGCTACTCACCATGTGAGCTACCCACTCCACCAAACGGATGCTTGTCATGTTGAACTTCTTAGAGTCACTCAGGTCAATGCTTGGGGCCACTACACAGCCCTTTGCCTGCATCGCCTTACTGACCTCAGCTGCTCCTCCACAAATCTCCACAAAGTCGAAGAAGAACTCGGGAGGCCTCTCTGGGGAATCCTCATGGGGAAAGAGCTCCACTCTCTCAGCCTCTGGATCCTCTGCTTCAATCTCATACTTCTTCATCCATGTAGCGGTGGGTCTGTCCAACATAGTGTAGCCACCTTTCCGGTCTCCTGCCAGCCACAAAGCCATGGAGACGTCCTTCTCAACTTCCTTCTTCACCACAGCACCCTTTCCCATCGATGCGTCTGTTGCGACAACTTCATTGAGGAAAGGGGCAGAGACATCACTGTTGAGCAAGGGGGACAAAATCGACAAAAAGCTGAGCTCCTGCGCCACTGCCCTTGTCAATGGGACCACCCAATTCTCCTCTGCACTCTCAGCCTTTGCACCAAGGGAAAAGAGATCATCAACGACCGCAGATGCCACCCTCCTATATAGTAGCACCGAAACCCAGCTGCCTGAAAGCTTCGCAGCCAACTTTGTAGACACACCTCTGAGAGAGGCCAACCTCACGCTAATGGCCGCCAGCGCCATCCTCTTCTGAAGTGGGGACCCTACCAGTACCATGCCAGATGAAACCACCTTCTCTGACGAATCTACTTCTGCGCCCGCAGCCTTGAACAAGACCTCTGCAGCCACGTCCTTCTCCGGCGAGCCCGGCAACTGGTGGCGATCATAGGCTGCCCTCGCAGCAACAAGGTGCTTGAAAGCATTGGACTCTTCCTTCTTCAAGCTCCTCCTCTGCGACGATACACAAAAGTAATCGTCTATGATGAGCCCCTCCCAGACTCCAAACACAGGATAGTTGCTGTGTCCCTGCAACCTGTTTTCTGGCACCAATAGTCCCTCTCTCCTCAGCAACGTCTCGTGTGCTTGGAGGGCATATTCGACACCCAAGTGATCTCCTTGGTATAATGCAGCGAAGGATGGCCTGAGTGGCCCTTCATACCTCTTCTCCTTCTTCCGGCTGGTCATGCCAAGTCTGTCTCCAACCACTAGCCGATCATTGGACCTCTCCTGGGTCCATCCCTCATGAAACTCTTGCAGGGCACTCAAACCAGCCAACTCCTCCTGCTCGAAAACAAAGGGGACACCATTCCACCTCGACTTCTCGGGGGATATGCCGGCTTGATGATAAAAGTCCCTCCTGTCTGTAATGGACCCCCTCAAACTCTGAGAGCCCCTCAGGCAGAAAAGGCACTCTCCTGTTCCATCGGTGGGATCTCCCAGTGGATAGTCCAAAACATAGGTGACCACATCCTGATTCAAAGGGACGAGGGCCTCCCATGAAACTTCCCCAAGAGAGGGAGTAGTAGCCATTGCTTTCACCTAAGGCCTGGATACTCCAAGCCGGCCGCTTCCACGTAGATTCTAGCCTCCGTCTCGGAGGGAAAGCCGTGGGTGACAGTCTCGTCTGAAAGGCGACCCACACAGGCCCAGTAGGCCTGAGATGAAGAGAAGCACGCAGGTAGTTCTCCTCTTCCTCCTCGAAGCACCACGTAGAACCTGGATCGATGAGAGATAGGTTCTGATCTGTTGGGAGTAGGAGTAGGAACTCTCCCCTGAAGCACAGCCCTTGCCCAGCAACCTGCCAACCAGGCTCTGCGAACACGGAACTCTGGAGACTCAAATCCTCCACCCAACCTCCTTGCTTGATCAAGTACTGAAGTAGGCACAGTACCGAAAGTCGCCAGAACCTCGTCACGAGTCTCCGGCTGATGAAGTCCAGTAGGGGCAGTCGAAGCAGCAAAGGAGACAACAGTGGATGCAGCAGGCTCTGAGTAGACCGAGCCAGCAATGGAAGGTGAATCCAACAGTGGAGGAATGCGCACAGCCAGATCTGTTGCAAGTGGAGCAGGACCGTGAACAGTGATCCTGAGACCCCTGAGACGCAGGGTGAGTTCAACGACGTCGTCGTTGGAGGAGGCCTCGCTCATGCAAATAGCCGATGATCCTTGGATCAGCAGCCGGACGAAGGATCTCCTGAGAGGGAGGCTCAGAAGGTTGAGGTAGATAGCAAAGGTAAGTCCAAGCCAGAAAAGCTGTGCCAAGGCCCAAAATCCAGCCAACCAAGACACAGCAAATGAAGGACGAAGCAGGGAAAGACCCGCAGTAGAAAGGACAGGCCAGACCCCAGAGGTTAGACTTAGCACCCTGAGCTACCACCGAAAGCAGAGAGAGACCTGCCTCCATACACCTTGAGAGCTTGAGTTGCGGTCATTTCACATGGTTGCTTATTTTCAATGTGTCAATGTTTTTTACTAACCTAAATTCTATGAGAGGCCTTTGGGGGGTGTTGGTTGCCACGATATGGAGATAAAAATGTTAATATGTTTTTGGGGAAAAATGTGTTTATGTAATGATGAAATATTTTGGGGGAAATCGTGTCAGGCAACCTACCCCCATGGCTTCCCACTACTCTTTTCCACATGAGCAAGGGTTAGTGTCTAGATACCTCGATTAACTCATATTAAGTCAACATATTTCCGCAACGTGATGCCTTGACCTTTCTATCATAGGATTTGCTCTTTCTACCACTATTTCTTGACAAATTCAAGATTTCTTGCCGAGCCTTTTCTGGCAAGTTTGCAGGCTTCAGGCTAAGCCCCGAGGCAATCATGGCGAAAGACACGCAAATAAATTGACTTTGAAGTGACGCGTGCGATAAAGATTAAACATCAAGAGATCAAGACCCACATGATACTAAAGTTGATGCTTCGGAATGATATAATACTTAATTTCACGACATTTGAGCGCAACGGTCAAGCTGAGTCATCTGATCCTAAATTTGCCACGCAGCAGACAAAATGGCACCCTTAAGGTGGAAAAAGCTGGCCAAGTCAATTAGCCAACTCAGGATAACTCAGGTATGAAATCTCTTTAGGGAACAAATCATACCAGTACAGCTTGAAACAGAAAATATTGACATCCGAACCATTCTGGACCAAACATAATGCCAGTCTTTTTAACACGGCCATCTTTTTTCTACACAGCTCATTCGCATAAAAAGCTCTCAGTCCTCTTTCCAATTATGGTGACACTCAGTGCACCTGCTCGGAGCCACACGGATAGCAACAGTTTCTCAAATCGAAAAAAAAAAAACATAAAAAAAACATGTGTGCCAGGCTGCCAGGGCACCTGTAGAATGTGGTCATAGGTTCATCAGCTGAGCGTGTTTGCATCTGCCGGAAGTATGCTCTCGAATTTCCGCATTTTGGACCTCAAAGTTCCGCATACAGGTCAGACTGAGAGGATACAGGAGGGAGACTATGGCAGAATTCAAAACTGTTCGGGTGTCAAGGAATGGCTCAAAGGACACACAAATTCACACAGGCCTCAAAGGAATCAAAAAAAGCCACGCAACGGAGAGCTGGGTGGCCAGCAATGTGCCTCGCACTGGTCCACATCCTTCCAAGCCTTGTAGCACTTTGTCGTCAACACGTGCCCGTACGTGCCCGCCAGAGTGTGTCTATGTGTCTATGACGCAGCTTTGCAAACATCTGCAAACATCATGCAAATGAGCATTGCTAGAACAAAATCACACTTTGTACGCGTCACTCCGGGCTGGGAGATTTGTCTCTGCGTGTCTCTGCTACAGGGCCTCTGCACCCCCAAGGACGTCATCAACCTCTTTTCTGACAGTCATCTGTTTGGATGTCAGCTTCTCCTGCAAACACGCATTAAGTCGTCTAGCAATTCGAGTACATCATGGAAATCGAATGGCAAGCAAATACGTTGTTCCGGCTAAGCTCCCGGATCTTGTAGATGTAAGGGCAAGTCCTGCAGACAACCGCAGTCAATATGGAATCTAGCATGTTTTATCTTTGATATCGTTGAACTGAGTGCAGCCCTTTGTGCTGAGAAGACATGCATGCTGCATACTCGGGCAATCCTGTGAGTATGAGTGACATACAGAAGGAACCCGCTTGTGGCGGCATGCTTGTATTTATGCGTTTGGTTGTCCATGCATCCGTTGCATCATGCATGACATGCTTGTATCTCATGCAATTATCGCGATTCTTTGCAGGTGACTGGGCCGGCCAACAAAGACACTGCCGCATTTCTGTGGTATCAAGGCAGTAACGCTGTCTTGACCTACCTGTACTTTCTGAGATGCCCAACCTCAGTGTGAAAGGTTGTCACCTACTGTTTTCTTTTAATAAAATGCCGCCCACAATCACACCCCCTACGGCCCACAGCAAATTCGGACACTAGCAAGCGCCTTAACTTTTATCGGGGTAAGCCGAAGTGTCTAAATGTGTGCCTGTTTCTGACATGACTCATGTCAACCCACGACAACATAGTGTTGTATGTAGGGTGTGGGGATAGAGGCTGGCACCTATATTGCTCTAGCACCTTAGCACGATGGTATTCTGTCCAAACAGGTTTTAAGCGCTATTTGCACAGATCTTCCCCACCCAAAACGGACGATCAACAGTACCAAGTCCTGCAAAATGCAAGTGTTGCGTACTAAGAGATGCTCTTAGATAGACAATGGTAATCAGAGTTCTGGGATTTTAATTTCCAAATATTCCGAGAAAATCCTCATCCCAAGCAAAAATATGTATCTTATATTCCCTGGGCCCAGGGAGCGTGGAAGTTCGGGGAAATGGCCACGAATGTCTTGTCAATGTTGATGTTGATGTCCATGATGTCATGATGTCTGATGACGCCCGAGTCTGACGATGTCTGACGTCTGATAGGACTTTGCTGCTTGGGCTCGTGTTGGGGGATAGTGTGGTTTGGGTTTTCTTCGGGTCTTTCAGGATTTTGCAAAGTTGTCCAATTCTTTTGGTTGCACCTCCACCGACTGCGTGTTTTGGGTGTTGCTTGACCCTCAAGCCTTGCAGTCCTTTTTGCCAGGGGAGTCGTCTCAAACAGTTGGGTAGACGCTTTTGTAGTTTTTGTATGTTTTTGTTGGATGATTGTAAACTGTGAGAAAGGTTCCAGCTGCAGCCCGTATCCTTTTCGATGTGATCACTCAAACTAGGCTGCGTTCTTACAGGAAAGTCTAGGCACATCTTGCCATATGAAGGCTGAGTGACATGTACATTCTGCTGTGTGCACCTGATCTTTTGGTTGATCCTCTGTCTTGTGCCTGTGTGCAAAGGTACGTTCTGCACAATGACAATATCCACTACCATTGCAAATTGCACGCTTTTTGCCAGGGCGTCAATCTAGATAGCATCATGCTACACAGCAATAGTATAAATCCACTCATGAAAGTTTCAATTTTCAAAGCTACTAATCTGCCGATATGCAGAAAGATGCAAAAAAATATTGCAGGAAACTCTATGCAATTGGCCTTTCTAAACGGAAAAATGCAACATATTCGAGAATAAAACTTTGCAAGTCAAAGCGCTCAGTCCGACATCTGAACGATGAGTTTGAAGCCCGACCAATCTCTACAATCAAGAGATTTGCACCTGGCAAACCGCAGGGAGTTCATCAGTTCGTAAGCAAAACATCCACGAACAATGTCTTTCCGTCTTTTCCATTTTTCTAAACCAATGCCAGCGTTGCAAGTAGGGCAGAATTGGGCTGCCATGGCCGAAATGAAGCATGCAAATGATGTTCTCTTTGCTCATATGTTTGCTTAAGTCTCCCTATTAAGCTACACGCTTGTAAACTCTCAGAGCTCTAACACATTAAAACACCTATAGTGCCTGTCCCTACTTTTCTGTATCTTTTATACGGCCTGCTTCTGTACCAACATCAGACTTATAATTTGAATTACTTCTACCTATTCTACCTTCTCCGGAGGTAGTAGTTCTCAAATTTGTGCAAAGATCATTCGTCTCTCTTTATCGCTCCCTTTGTTCTGAGAACTGTTGCTTCTCTGCACTGCAAGGTGGAATCTGTCACTGGAGGCCACGTCTGTCCATCCCTCTCTCGAAGCTCATGGCCCACAATACTCTCGGACATCTGCGTGCAAATCGCGACCACCGCAAGATCTGACATTTCTATACCTTTTTTGTATCTTTGTTCACTTGGGTTTCAAAAACTAATTGTGAGACTGAGACAAAGCATTCATTTGTGATTTGTAAGGCTGGGTGAATTCACCATGAACCGTCATGATGCGCAAGCAGGCTGGAGCATGTTCTTGAGAATCGTGAGAAACACGGTGCAAGTGAAAGACTTAACTGCATGGCACATCGTCCCAAGGAAATTCTAGCAGAATTCAGTGTTGCTGACTTTTCTGGCCGACAACGTACCAAAACGGACGAAAGCGCACAACAACGTTGAAATAAGAACGAGCAAAACATGGTAACAGGAACGGGATCAAAGATGACATCATGACAATTATGGCCATTTAGTACCCGACGAATGTGATTGATCATGCTCCATTTGAAACTGTTGGGGGATGCACATACTGGATCACATGTGAGTGGCAGATACGATGAGAAAAGCATTACAAATCATGCAAAACCCCAGCGCAGAATGCCAGCATGCCACGTTGGCACTTGGATGTCCCAAGTCACATGTTAACATCATCTTAGCATTGGAGGTCCTTATGGGTCCTTTGAATCGAAGCCTCGGATTTCCATACGAGATCTAACGGAGCGTCTGAAGGCCTTTTGACTCTTGACAATGCAACCACTCTCCGGGTGTGCTACATCGGACTACAACCGGTTGCACTCAGACTGTCCTTCATCCGGCACAAGCCAAACTGAGAATCAAAAGAACACTTGGTGAAGACTTCGGTGTGAGCTTTTCCAGTGGTTTGATTCAGAATGGTGTAGTAGCCATCGCATTCTTTCTCTGCAATGCCATTACAGTGACCAGTCGGAGACTCTTCCAATGTGCGGAGCAAGGCACAAATCTTGGGTTCACAGCACTGCTGATCACTAATCCCAGTGTTGTTTGCAGCTGACGGCCTCAACGAGCCCTCCTTGCATTCATGCACAGCACATGTCTTGTCGCAACAGATTTCATTGCTGGAGCCAACAACATCATCGTTCGCACTGTTCTGGAGCCAACCCGCACTGCATTCGTGAACTTTGCAGGTCTTCTTGCAACACTCTTTTGCGGTCGTAGCCAGCAGTTTGGACTTGGCATCGTCTTGAACCCATCCATCTGGACACATGAATGCACCACACGTCTTCTGACAGCACCTGTCGTTGGACGGCATGAAAAGGCCATTCTTCGTTGAATCCTTCACATAGCCATGACCACAAACGTGGTTCTCACAGGTTGGCTGACAGCAGTTGTTCGACTTGCCGTCTTCGTGTGCTACGCTGTTCAATTTGCTTTCAGGAACTTTCCAACCAACCAAGCATTGGACCTGTGAACAAGTTTTGGAACAACACTCCTCACGTGTAACACCAACTTGGTCCACCTTGAGGTCATCAACCACCCATCCTTCTCCACAAGCCATCAAAGCGCAACGAGGTTCACAACAAACTGCATCAGAATCTCCTACCCATGAAGCTCTGTAGTCCGAAGTACTCCATAAAACTCCGCACTTGTGAAGTTCACAGGTCTGTGCACAACATTCGTCATGAGTCAGATTCACCTTGGAGGCTGCACCTTCAACGATTCGATAACCATCCTTGCACTCAAAGTTCTCACAGGTCTTGTCGCAACACACCTCTGCTGACCAACCTACATTGCTTCGATAAGCTGCATTGGCTTTGTACCCAGCAGGGCACACGAAATGCCCGCAGGTCTTCTCACAACACTCTGCACTTGTCGTTCCTGTGAACTCACTTTGCGGGTGTCGCGGAATCCATCCATTGACAGAGTCACATTGAAAGTTGCAGCAGGAGTTCTTGGGAGCAGCAGAATCACAATGACTCAACTTATATGAAGCGCTCAACGTGTTGAACGTGTTCATGGCATAGGACAAAGCAGAACAGCATGGAAGGCAAGCGAGGCAAAGGCCACCAAGGCCACCAAAGCTGCGGCCAAAGGCCGCTTTCGCTAGGCACTTCATTTGGAAAGCTTCAGACTGGGCCGAAAGCTGTGCAAGAGAAATGTAAACCAAATGCATACTTGGCATATTTCCTCTCTCTCTTGAATTTTGAAGCAACAAGTCCAGCAATGCTCAACCTCTTGACCAGCAACGCCGTAACGCCTTTGGCTTTCACACCAATGAGCACATGTAAGAAAACATCATGAATCATGATGCCTTCCCATAGTGACAAGCTTCATGCAACAAAAGTTCAGTTTTCAAGCGCGGTACTACAGCCAAAGAAACATCCAGAACAATCTCCTCTTCCCGACATCGCTCTTTACTTCTCTCGCTTCTCTTCTCCCAAAGAATGTAAATGTCAGATGTCATGACATTCATGACGCTTGGCATGGTGTGTCGTCACTCAGCTTGGAGGTGCAAGAGGGTCGCGCCTCGCAAAGGACGGTTGGATAGTTTCAGTGGTTGAAGCTTCAGAAGTCTTCAAAGTACGACGGTTGCAAACTGCAGAAACATCTGCATCTGCATATCCAGTTTGTCACCTTTGCGGACTCTGAGACATTCTCCAATGTCGGCAAACAAACCAGCACAATGCTTGTTTCAAAATGACCACTTATCCTGCCATATCCTTCCTACAGCTCCATAATTCAGGTTCTTTTGTTGGATTTGTTCGTCCAAGAGTCTACGATTATCTACCCTCGAAGTCTGAATTGCACCGAATTCACATTCACATGGGAAAGTCGTAAGCAAATCCAAAAAGGTCCAACTTAAAGGAAATGGTTGTACGGTGTAGGATGGTGTAGGCAAGTCATCACGGCATTGATCATGAATGCTTATGAATGCTTATATTTCATAAGATTTCCCATGACCAACTATACTACCAACTGCCGGAAATGGACTCTGAGGACCGAACAAGTTCAGCTTTCCACTTCCACCCGGACCAGCATCTGGCAAGTCATTTAGGTATGCCTGTGACGTCTCGTGAGTACTGCTCTCGGCTGACTGGACAGGCCTAGCCGCCTAGCCTATACTTGGCCTTACAGGTTCCAATGCAACCTATGGACTTTTTGGCTAGGAAATGCTACCAACATCCACAGCAGATACTTCGAAAAAGCTGAAAGAATCAAGAAAAGAAGTAGCAAGCCTCACATTTTACTAGTCTTTTACGAGACCGATCCCACCTGGAACGCATTCATAGTAGCTGTGAAGTCCTTTGTCTTCGCAGTTTTCTCAAAAGACGCCGCATCCTATCAGTTCCAAGGGCTGGCTGGTAACTTTCATGCCATGCAGGCTTGCATGAGTTTGGTCGCGCTGCTTCTGCCTTCCATGCCTTCCCACACTGTCCTTCAGGAGCTGTCGGCTAATCTTGTCAGGCACCACATCTTGCCTCTGCAAGGCTCCCCACTTGTCCATGGCCTTTAATGGCTTGAGGCAATGCACATCTGCAATTGCCAGACATGGTCACAGCATGTTACAGCAAGCAGCAAAACAAAACAAAAAAAAGCAAAAAGAATAGCTTTGCATGCCATGAGACTATCAAATCTCAACAACCTCATGCTACTTATTGCTCCTTCCAACTTCTATCTTGTGAAGCAAATGCTGCTTACCTGCTGTTGGATCGCATTGAAAAGGCAGCTTCGCATAAGCTTCAGACCTTCTTCATCTTTGGCAGCGAAGTGGTTAGAAAGTCGTCCTCTACGGAGCCAGACTCCTTTAAAGAATTGTAGCCATCAACGATCTTCGGGCCATAGCCTGCTTTACACATTGAGCACATCCAATGCTCCGATATGCAATCTTGCCGTTATTTTTCTGCCAACACGCCGTCTGACACGGTCTAAGCCTATCAAGTCATGCACGAAAAGATGTGGCGTGTCGTGCTGGTGCTTTAGGCTTCACAACTGAGCTGGACGCGCTTCCTGCCAGCATAGAGGTCACCAACCTCAGCCCAGACCCAAAAGACCCAGGTGCAAAGGGCTGCGAACAGATCCATGAGCATTAAATCTATCAGAAGACTAATCAAAATCAAGAAATACGATCTCACTTCAGTCAACAATCAACAATAAATGATTACTATCAAATTACAGTAATAATTGTTTGTATAACTGATTAACAAACAATGAGTAATGATTGATAAATGAGTTGTCTCAATACACGTTCTAAGGCACAAGCGTCGGGCACTCCATCTAGACTGGCCCAGCTCGGCTGACTGCATCCAAGAAGCCTCACAGCGGGATTGAAGGTGCAACTTGACTTAGGATGAAAACTGACACTACCATCTAGAGTAGAATCGTGTAGAATCTAAACAACTAACAACGGCGTTGAACTTCGTTGAACCGGACAAGAGAGCCCTTGTGCATCGCTTTGCCAATGCTCACAGATGTGTCTGTGCATTGAGCTCCTGACGCAGCGCTCAGAAGTCCTCGTCTCGATGAAGTGGACGTTAAGCCCACCGAGCCATGTGAAGTTTCCTGCGCTTGGCTGCAGACGCAGGGTCACTTGATAGCAACAAGTCCGAAGGATCTGCGGAAGCACACGAACGTACTCACTCCAATTTTTTTCACGTTTAGAAAAGGATGCCAGGTATGTCCCAGCATGCCCCACGGTAGCCCAAGGTCCAGGTATTTCATGTCTCATGTCACGCCTGAGGAACCTGCCTTGCGAGTCCTTCTTCAGCCTCAAGTAGACCCAGCAGAAGCAAAGAGGCATGCTGCGTCGCATGTGTTTCTGTGTGTGTCATGTATGTTATGAACATCATGTTGCATTTATAAATATATACACACATAACTATAAACAAACATTATTATACCTAGCCTATACATATACATGTACATATATACATATACACACTCACACCTATTCTTGTATCTGCCAACATGCACCATGCATTCGTTCTAAAAACTAAATCATCCTAGCAGGTCCGGATGCACAGCTGCTAAAGCTTGGCCCGCCTGGAAGGACGTGACGCTGGCACTGGCCGCACACCATGCTGCCAGCGTGGCAAGTGCCGCACGCTGTGTCCATAGCGGGCGCCTTTCATCAAAAGCGTATTGGAAAGTAGCTGAGTAGCTCGGGTGGGTCTTTCCCGAAATCTAAACCTACCTATGATTGTCTATGCCTATCTATGCCTATCTGACCTAACCCCAAACTCAAGCTTCCATCTTCCAATGTAGCCTTGGTTGCCTGCGGCTTCGGCAGTTGACCATCTCAAGCGGTGGCAAATGGTTGTCGATGCAGTGTTAGGATCTGTTGGCGCATGCCCTGAAAATTTAGAATATCGTGGAATTACATAAAAGGTTAGTAATTTTAAATTGCACCAACACGGGCTGAACTGAGCATGCAAAATATCTTTGTTTGTCGATTCTCGCAGTATATGGCTAGATTCTGCTAGATGTTGCTACATGATCACTGCGCACAAACCAACACAGCAAGCACATCACTGACTAGCCGCTGGACGCTGAAATGCACACTGACATGTCTGGTGTTGCAGGATGGATTGCTTTCACTTTTCTCTTTCTTTGCAGGCCACTCAGTTTCAACTCAAACCCTATTAGTTTGCATCTTTCTGATGCTTTCAGTTTCAAAATTGACCAAGCTTCGTAAAACATGGATGTGTTTTTGAAAGAATTGAAGGACACAGGACTGTCAACTATCCAAAAGCGATTCTCTCTTATGCAAGGGAGGAACAAATGGCTTCGACCTGTCCAGAAATTCCATGCTTGGCTATCAGTCATTTCACAGCTATCACGGCCTCGATAGTATATTGGCGGCCGATGGGCCGAAATCGCCAGCAAGGGACGAATACTGAACCATTCCTTGCCAAAAGCATCAGTGGTCACTGGAGATGGAGAAATTTGGATTTGACGCAAGCACGCCGCTAGCATCAGGTCCTCACGGTGTCCTTTTGCAAAGGCACACTTTTGAAAATCTGGGCGTTCAACAAAAGGAGTCACCTGCAAAAGGTCGCCCAAATCGGACAAAGCTCGTTGAGACAAACAAATTCCGGGACCTCCATCATTGAATACAAAGCCAGTCCTGGGCAGGTCCAAGAATTGTCTGACTCCCAGGTACTGCGGCTTGGAGGCATCCAAGCGCTCGGACACCACTAGGAATCGAAAATTTTCAGGGATGAAAAACGTGTCGCGTTCCAAGCGGCAGTACCACCACTGCTCCTTTGCCGCACTCCTCTTGTTTTCCGCTGCCCAGCGCAACATGTGCAGCAGTTTTATAATGGTATTGAAGGTGTCATGCTTTGGACGGTCACCTGTTTCTCGATGAAACTCATCTCGGTCGGGAGGCACAACTGGATACCATGCATGTAGATTGATAATTGACATGTGAACCCTTGATCTGCTCATCATTCGATCAAGCTCAATTTGCAGCACAGAGTCAGAAGATATGAAGAAACACAGTTCGTCGCAATCACCGCCGAAGGTTTCAACGATCGCTTCTAGGAATGGCAGCTGACGTGGCCACACAATGGGCACCAAGCAACTGACACGTGGCAGTTGCATTTTCTGCCCCAGGTTGCCCACGCCCTTCCAAAAAGGTTCGTTGATGTTGAGCACTTCATGGTTCCATGCCAAGGTGTGGGCATGGGCAACTACAGCCAAGTGCTCCTGTGCAAAGCAATAGCTACAATAGTTTGTACATGTTTTGCACTTATGCGGTTTCTTGCAAACATCCTAATGGTTCTTAAATGTCCGCAATCCAAAACCGTGAGAGTTGCAACATTATTATCACTTCAACGTGATTCCAACCTTTCCCTTCCCTCCGTCCTCTGAATACTGCCCAGAAATCGCTTTCGTCTTAAGCATGGAGCATTCCGCCCTCAACACACCTTCTGCGGTTCGTGGCAAACCGCTGTTTGCATCCATGCCTTCAAGTATTCTTGCCTGTGACTGCATAAGTTCCGTCGATGAAATATTGAAGGCCCTGCTCCAGTTGGAGTTGTCGAAGCAAAAGGCCCCACCATATGCAGCAATGTACATTAAAGCCGCATCGTAAAACAAAAAAGCTGCACCCAGTGCCGATGCGACCGATCTGGTTGCGCAAAAGGCTGCCTCTACAACTCTTGCCGCCGCACACTGCGATGAAAAGGCAAACTGAAAACGGCCAGTTGCATCAACGGCCAAGCTGCAGAAACTGGACAAGCCAATATTGCTCGACTCGTTACATTCTGCACAGGCCCAGTTGCTACCAGCAGCGGGCATGGCCGGTGAACATTTCGCCGCGAGTTTGCACACATCTTTTATTATGAACCTCCACCTCCAGGATTGCAAATTTTGTTGATGTTGTGCACCTGTGTTTGTTGTATTTTGTTGTCACAAAAAACGAACGAAAATAAACAAACAGTGGGAACACCCTAGCATGCTCTATCATGTTTTTTGTTATTAGAAAAAATGTGTTGCCTTTGCTGACGTATTGTCAGTACAAATGCATGCCATACCGAATTTACCTGTTCTCAATTGCATTGATGTTCCAAGCTTTGACCCCAAAAATCACGCCAGCGTGCAACCTGCATAGACTGAATGTTTACGGCTTACATGTGACATAAGGGGGGTTATGCCGCCACCGCCGTCAGCACATCCTGGAAACCTTTGGAATAAACGCTACGGCTTGCCAACTGCCTCTTGACCATGTTGTTTACACAAACTTGTTTTTGCACTGGCCAACCGACGGTCCAACAAATCCAACAAAGCAACACGCGCTGTCAAATTCCTTTGCAAATGAACATTTCCCTACCGCAATCTCCTAGGGTCTCGGCTCCAAGGGATTTATACACTTGCGAAGGAATCAAGTCTCGCAAACAACAGGCCCGTGACAACGGAATGCATTGATCACCGAATGAATGCACAGAACGCCGCAAATGAATGTGGACCAGTGCCGGAATCGCGGAAACATGTTTGTTACGATGTGCTTGCAAAACAACCGGCGATTTCCCGTTTTCTGGCGAAGTGCCTTCAACTTGGCCAAGAAAAAAGGGTGGTTCAAACCCGCCCGCACCGTATTTGCAAAAGGGCGTGTCTTTCCGGAGGCAGTAGCAACAGGTCAGTTTTTGCTGCGGGAGGCCTTTTCTTGCAGGTGAAATGAATGGTACGTTCATAAAACATTGTAATTTACAGCATTTTGGTGCCCAAACAGCCTCCTTTAATTTCAGGTGTTACAACTTTGCGGCAAAAATAATTGTGACAAACAAACTGTGGACTTTAGGTGCGGTTTAGCAACTTGTTCCGATTTAACTCCTTCTTGAGTCCGGATGAGCGGTGGCAAAATAGAGTAAAAATGATTGATTTTTGAATTGAGGAACATGAGCTGAAAAATTGTGAAAAATTGTTTGAAAACGGTGTTTTTTTTGCATGTTGTCTTGTCAAAACACTGTAAATACCGCTGTTTTTGGTTGGTTTGCGGAAGAAAAATGAAAAAAAAACACCGCTATTTTACGGTCCAACTTTAACCCCCTTGTTGAAAAAACATCGCAAAACCAGTGTTTTCTACAGATTCGCTAAACAACAGTGTGAGCACCAGTGTTTTGGATGATTTTCGTCCTTGATGCTGCAAAAACGTCGTAAATACCAGTGGCTTTTCTTTTACAGACACAAAATTGGTGCTAAATACGATGTTTTTGGGTGTTTTTGACCTAAAATATCTGAGCAACAACACCAACAACAACAACAACAACAACAACAACAACAACAACAACAACAACAACAACAACAACAACAACAACAACAACAACAACAACAATTGTAACCTTGATTCGGGCGGACCTTGATGATCACATCCAATTCAATTATCGGCCCACTGCAAATATTTGTATTACATACATGTCGAACATGAAAAGGGGTTAAGGTAAAAGTCAATAAGAATTAACTCCTTTTTTTAGAACTTTCCAGACCCACCTTTCTCTCTATACCATTGGGCATTCTATGCGCGGAGTTAATTCTTTCTTGACTCCTGCCTCGTTGTGTGAGATCTACATCAAGGTTTAAATCTTGGCCACTGGGTCCCAGGATCCTTGTTGTGGTGAATGCATGTGCATGTCGAATATCAAAGGAATGAATTTTCGAAAATCAAATTTAACCTTCTCTCCTTGTCCTGGAGCCGCCTTTGCCTCCTTGCATTTGACGTCTTGAAACTTTGATGGGATCGTCAAAGTTGTCTGCCTGTTGGCGCTTGCAATGATCTGAAGAACCATGTAATTATCCTGGCGCGCCCAGCAACGTCGTGTCCTTCTCTTCAACTGATCATCCAATCAGGCGATCTGCTGTCAAGCAATGAATCGTCAAACATAGTTAAACTAGTCATGACTACTGTGAATACTGGATATTTGTTGGAAGTGCGACGAGGCGCCTCCTCCCGCAAGATGAAACACATGCAAGTTAAGCGCCTCTGCTTTGCCCTCACCATTTTCCGCAACCGTCTCTGGATCAAACTGCTTTACTGGTCAGCCCAGGCACACCAGGAACACGAAGGGCAAAAAGTCCAAGGCCCAGGTGTGCTGCTTGGGACGGCGGTGGAAGTCGGCTGGAACTTTGTAAAGATTTGGTTTGGCTTTGCCGAGAAGGTTGGCCGCGAAGGGGGTCATGGATGCATGGGTCAGCGTGGCGGACCAACGTGCGATGAGAGCGGCTGCAACGATTTGTTGGAGGACGGCGCTCTGGCTCCTGCTAAGTTGCTGATGAAGGCTGCGGCCTCCTCGCTCCACCTGCCCGCGGCCTCGGTTGCAAGCACCACCAAACAGCAGCGTTGGTTGCTTTCCCGGCTCCAGTCTTGCCTGTTTTTTTTTGCGCCGCCGCTACCTCGCCCGGCTGCTATGGTCAGAGAATGCGCTCCCCACCCCGATTCATCGAAGGGAACCAATCGCCTCTCGGGAATGGACTGTCTTGGGGGCCAAAGGGTTTTGCAGTTACAACGAAGCACCAGGACATGGTAAGGGCACAATTTGAAAAAGGGAAGGAGACCATTAGATTGTGTCAGTCTATATGCTTATATTCTTCTTTCTGCATACCCGTATATTTTCTAGTATCACTATGTTTTTTCAAAACTTCGCCTTGGCCTTGACAATTTCTACTGACAGTTTCTACTGGTAGCCGACGGAAGCATCTCCGTGATTATTTGCCTCGGCCTTCCGGACGAGGCAGGGCAGTGTGACATATCCACACCTGGATGATTTTGCATCTATGTTGGAGGCATTGTTCGTGGCAACCATTGCAACGACCAATGCGCTTGACGGAACCTGAGTGGGATTTATCGGAAAGAAGTGTTGCAGTTCAGCGGCTGCAAAGTGGGAAATGTGGAGACGAACTTGGTTGGACAGCTGAGTAGACGAACTTGGTTTGACAGCTGAGTTGCTCAAAAATGCGGCTGTCAAGTTTTTGCGCAACAGTCATGGCGCAACACGCTGTTCAGCATTATTTTGCTTTGCTTTGCGCGAAAGTGAAACACTACGACTGGGATCCAATAGAGACATAGGCATAGGGGAAATATAGACCTAAAAGCGCACAAAATGTGAACGAAGAACTGCAGCTCATTTTGCTAAAAATTTCAAAAAATGCAGCTTGGCCGCCGCAGGCCATCAATGCCTATGCCATGATGCACACATTTTCCTTTCCATGTCCGCAAAGCACGGTCCAGAGCAGCATCGAAAAACATTGGGCTAACATGGTTAAGGATGTCACCCTGTTTGACCCCACGTTGGATATCAAAAGGCCTGCCTCCATGCACCGCAGCATTTTCAGAAGAGTGAACCGCCCACAACAAAGCAGTGTAAGGCTGTGAAACATGTTGCTCCCTCAATGGTCAATGCCTGCACGCGACAAAGCCAGCCCATGTTAGGAACAGGCGGTGGAAAAAAAAATGTTTATGTACACTAACTTTGTGTAAATTTATCTCACATCCGGCAGAAGGTGCAAAAAAAATCCACAGAGTGCAGTCCAGTGATGGTGGGATTTTCGTCTCCTGCAGCCATGGTTTCCAACCTTTGTATCGACAAAAAGTTTGACTTGATAGTCCCACATGTGCCCTCTTTCCCAACCATCGGTGCCGAACGGATGGTTTCCAAGCAAGAATTGTTCGCGCCCAGCGATGTTCAGGTAAATTTGCATTGCACGATGCTAATTTCCAGTGCTGCCTGCACACACAGCATGACCAAAATTTCACTCCAGCTGCTCGTGCGAAGGTTCGGGCCCGATCGTTCCAGTGATGGAAAATTTCATGCCATTCCAGGGACCGGCCGGTGTTACAATTGACCGACAAAGTTTTCGCAAAAGGACGTCAAGTGCATAAAGTTGTTTCTTGTACATGGTACGGGTGACCACCTCCAAAACAAACCATTACTGACACGCAAGCATTGAAATACTCCAGCCTCGCATGTATGGAAGTTGTTTTGTCCTGCACTTAGCGCGCGTAGTTTTCGTACTCTGTCCCATGTGGTAAGCGAGATGTGCTGCTTCATACTTCCACAAGCCGTCAACACGCATCCTGGCATTGATTCCGCTCCATAACTTTCAAGATGAAGCCGTCCTTTATCAAAAGTGTATGCGGTGCTTGCGCCACGTTGGTCATGCTGTTCCCTGAATGCGTCACGCTGGTGAGGTGCCCGAAGGTTGGACACCCTTCCAAAGTTCATGGTGTCACCAAAATCGCGGCACGCCAGGGTTCCGGCTGACTACAGGCCCATAACGAGCGTTCGATTGTTCTACCAAATTTTTGCCTGTATGATGCTTGCGTACGTGGAACCTGCATTGGAAATCCACCAGCCTGAGGAACAACATGGGTTTCGCAAAGGGCATCGGATTGAAGAACATTTATTATTGATTGCGAATTTGGTGGTGGATGGATTGTTGGCGGTCAGCACCCCTATTTGTATAATAAGTTTCGTTTAGATTTTTCCAAAACATGTTTTTCTCCTCTCCCCGTTTTTTGAAATCCAAGTACCTTGAAATCATTTTCTTTCGACCGAGTGAGCTAGGATAAAGGACAATGCAGAAACTTTACACCTGGGCAGCTGGAGCAATTACAAAGCGACGCTGGTGATAGTTTTGTTTTTTTCTGTTACGGCTGGCATGAAACAAGGGTGTAAGAATGAGGTTGTTCACACCAACTCCTCAATAGGCCATGCAAAAATGGAGGCAAGGGGTAGGAATCCTGCATGTTGTCTTCATTTGGGAGACGGTGACTCAAGTTATTGGATCTCCGATTTGCGGATGATAGCGCAATAGTGTTGGTTTCACACCCTGCGCCCTAAACGGGCTGCCGACAGGCATGCAGGCGCAAAGTCAAAGTCAATCTCCGATTTGCAGATGATTTTTTATTGCTTGCCAGTACCAAATTCGAAACAATTTTCATGTTGGAAATCTTGATGGAAGAACGCATGTGCGGGATTGTGTCTCAATGCCGGTAAAACTATGGTTTTAAGCAATGAGGAGGGATTGTTTGTGGGGCCCTTGGCCACCGTACACAATGCACCCACCGTTTTGAAACAACCATGGACACGTGAAGAATTACGTTTAGCAATCAAACTTTTGAAGCTGAAAAAACCACCGGACGAAACTGTCCTGACAGCAGAGCTACTGAAGGCGGCCTCAGAAAAATTTTTGGCTCAGACACTTTCAGCTTTCAATTCTATTCTCGAGTCCGCGCGCATTCCTGACATGTGGAACTTACCACCTTCAGAATGTAGCCGAAAAAACTGCGGGCCATTCACACGACTGACTTCAAACCTATTGCAAGCAGTTGATTTTTCTACAAGGTATTTAGGTATCTGATCCTTAAACGTGTGTACGAGGTATTGGAGGCGAAACAACTGGAGGAACAACATGGCTTTCGACCAAGCAGAAGATTGGAAGAACATTTGTTAACAGCAAACCTTCTACTGGAGAAAACTGCCGCAGCTGGAATCACAGTGTGGGTTGTAGGTTTGGACTTGTCAAAAGCATTTGACCGCGTACATTGGCCGACATGGTGGGAAACTCTACCAGAACCAGGGGTTCCAGAACACTGGGGTTCCAAAACTTTACTATGGTTGTTAAGGAATGATGCATATGACGAACAACTCGGCGAGGTCATGGGAGAATGGGGTAATTTAAAAAACCGAAGTTTTTCCATAACAGGTGGTGTGCAACAAAGGTGTGTTTTTAGCCCACGACTATTCCGCGCAGTTCCGGAAAGGGCTTTGAGGCAATGGAAGACAGAAACTGGAAACGCAGGTTTTGATCTGGGCGATGCTCTTGACAACTTGGTGGACCTACGCTTCGCAGATGACATTTTTTTCCTCACGCCTTTTTGCCGCCATAAAGTCTCAAGGCGCTGTCTTATTGGTCAGCTTCCAGGCATTGGAACCGCTTTTATACTGGCCAGTCTACAGATGCGCAAAGTCCAAAAGGCAAAGTCCAAACATAAAGTCCACTGACGAATCAGGGTGGATGGAGGGGAAGGCGACTGGGGTCTGCCGGTTCTGGTGAGAGTTGTGCGAGGAGGTGAGGTCACTGAGGGGTGGGGGATCGCCATCGAGATTATGATGGTGGGTTGGATCTTCGAAAAGGAGGCTGGCTGCAAATGCCGTGAATGCAGCGTGGGTGAGGAAAGCTGTCTATCTCGACATGAGGGAGGCGGTAGCGGCATGGCGCAAAGGTGCTGGAGTGTCACGTGTTTTGGCTCGGGCAAGGTTGGTGATGAAGGAGGCGGTATCCTCACTCCAACGGCCTCCCACTACGATTCCTAAGACCACCAAACGGCACCGNAGGAGGCTGGCTGCAAATGCCGTGAATGCAGCGTGGGTGAGGAAAGCTGTCTATCTCGACATGAGGGAGGCGGTAGCGGCATGGCGCAAAGGTGCTGGAGTGTCACGTGTTTTGGCTCGGGCAAGGTTGGTGATGAAGGAGGCGGTATCCTCACTCCAACGGCCTCCCACTACGATTCCTAAGACCACCAAACGGCACCGGGAATTTCGAAGGAGTTCAGGGTAAGCCCGTTCTTTGGCTTTGCGGGCATCATGGAGTGTACAGCGGGGTTCACCGGCTCGGATGAGTGGTGAGACTACGGTGGCGTCGACTGCCAATCGGGCCCCACTCAAAGTGCCAAGCCGTTGGCAATGACTTCGATGCGCCGATCATCGATGTGGTGGACATGTTGGACGTTGAGGTCTGCCAGTCGGGTGTGGGTGGTGACCCGTGCACCGGCTTCGCGGCACACTCTGGCTGCTGCGCGTTCACGTGGCCCTCCTCGCCTACGAAGTGCTCCTGACTGGGCACAGGCTGCGCGGTGGTCGCCTAGGGAGTCGGAAGTCGACGGAGGAGCAGGATTCGGAAAAAGTGGGACGGGTAGGCGAAGTCGTTGGTGTAAGGGATGGTCGTGAAAGCTCGGCTCGCGAAAGGGCCGGATTGGGAGGTGACGAATGCTTGGCTGGCTGGTGGCATTCCAGTATTTGCAAATTTGGGCCATGAACTGGCACAAATTTTAAATACATTCGTAAAGGCGGTGGGTAAAGTAAGTTTACGACTGAATATCGATAAAATGGTGATACTGACAAATGAGGCGCAACCACTAAATACGTTTGTGACAAAGGACGGTCTGATCTTAAAAATTTTGGCGCGGAATCAAGAGGATTGTTTCAAACCCTCCTTCCCCGTGCTGAAGCCAAGGGCCTTGAAGAGTCCCTTTTTGATGAATGGGGGCGCTCCAGTGTGCAAATCCTCGCACAGCAGATACATCAACATAAAGGCAAAAATCTTGCCGTGCAAAACATTCACATAAAAACGTGCAACGGCAAATACCCAGGGTGGGAGGGTGGGCATTAATAATTCATGTGGTGAATCACCTCACCTTCCCACCCTCCCACCCTAAGAGCCAGCACGGCCATTCACATGTCATACATGTTCATTCTACACTCACGTTTGAAACAAAGAGTTATGACACAAGTGTCAAAGCATTCTTGTTTCAAACCCTCCTTCCCCGTGCTGAAGCCAAGGGCCTTGAAGAGTCCCTTTTTGATGAATGGGGGCGCTCCAGTGTGCAAATCCTCGCACAGCAGATACATCAACATAAAGGCAAAAATCTTGCCGTGCAAAACATTCACATAAAAACGTGCAACGGCAAATACCCCACTTAATCCTGCACGTTGGTGAGCATAGAACACATCACAAATGCTGCATAAATGAATGCATTAAGGCCGCACCTCATTAACCAACACCTGGTGACCTGCAAATTTTCGGCTCACGGGTGAGATGCACCTTTCGGCGCCAATCAACATCAAGCCTTTTGAAACCTTCTTTCAGAAGGTCTTTGATCACTTTTCGTGACGGTTTATCTGCTGGATTGCTGCTTGAAGGGACTCGTGCCGTCCAAACATACAGACATGCTTGCTGTACAATTCCGATAAGTCGCCTCAAAAGATAATTGTGAAATTCAACACTACTCTTCATAGAAATCAAAGAAGCTCTAGATGCTTCATTGTCAATGAAGAGGAAAACTCTCACATGCTTGAAATCATTCGACAAAAGCTCTAAAGCTAGGACAGCTGCAAAAAGCTCAAGAGTGGAAATGATCTTCTTGGTGCGTTCTTGCCATTCACTCATCACTTGTTCGGGAACAGTGCTTGAAAAGAAAAACTTCTCTTTGACTGAGCCCTGTTCAACATACATGGCGGTCATGCCTAGGCTACCCTCGGAGTCACAGTTCTCTAAGGCTGCATCCGTGAAGACATACAATCGCCTCTCAGACATGCCAGAACTGATGATACGAGGAATGTCACTGACCATGAGATTTATGACCCAGCGCAACTCATCACGCATGTTCTTGTCCAGGAGAGTTCCTGGATTCTTGCCACAAGCTCTTGCAGAAATAGCACTAAGATTTGCAGCTAATAACCTACCAAATGTGTGAGTGTCTGCAAATTGCAGCTTCCCTCGAAGAGACGTGGCTTCCGATGCAGAAATCTCACCTCTGTGCAGGTATCCATTGGCTTCAGAAACAAGTTAACTTATCCGACTGGCTTTGTTCCGGACTAGGATGCTGCCACTTGACGCCTGGACAAAATCAAAGGTGACTCCCAGAACATCGAATTGAGTGCTAGCCGGTTTCCTCTTGGTCTCCTTGAAAGAGACGCGCCAACCCAGAAGATGAAAAAGGCGCTCTGCACACATCTGAGCATCTCCCCCCGAAGACTCTACATCAAGCTGAGGGTAGTCGTCGTAGTAATTGCTCCAAACCAAGCCAAAGATTCTTTCACCAATGGTGTGTAGGGCTCTGGCCAGTCTGTTGAACGCATACACACTGGCTGAGGCTCCAAATGGAAGGACGTTGGATATGAACAGCTTCTTGTATCCTGCTGGGTTTTCAATAGCAAGCACTGAACACCATAAGGACGCTTTTGAAGTCAAGATCTGTTTGTAAGCCGAATCTAAGTCCAGAGTGCGGCCTCTGATGCAAGAGGCTTTACCCCCCAGCAACGAATCGTGCAGCTTTCCACGAAGAACCATCCCATTCGAGAGACGAAAACACACATTGCATTGGTCACCTATGGACTCCAGCCAGGTACGAGCCATTGTAGAAACACCATCAATGCCTGGTAAATCCAATTTGTAGGAACTTCCGTAAGAGGCGTTGACACAGCTTTCACTCAGATCATCGATGGCCCGGATCTTGTCAGACTGGACCAAGCCAAATCGCCGGGAAACAATGAATCTTGGTCCCAGCATGGTTTCAAGGGTCTCCTCGGAAAACGGACCACTCAGCCAACCTTTCTCTACCTCTTTTAGAGCTTCTTGCCAAATGTGAGTCCTCACATCTTGGGTGCAGCCTCTGGTGCTGCTTGACAGAATCTTCTTGCGAGTCCACTTTGAAGACTTCATCAATTGCACGTTGTTCATAGTGGGCTCCACGACAAGGTTTTCAAATTGTCCAGTTTCTTCCGCCTGGCCTGTAAGCTGGACTCCGTTGATCAGAAGGTCAGTGAGTCCTGGATCATCAACGCCGGCATCTTCACAAAGTCTTCTGAAGAGCAATATTTGTTTGTCATGGATAAGTCTTTCGCGGTCTGGGTCCATGGCAGAGTGAAGTTTGTACTCCTCATCCTTGAGCTCCTCCTTAAGCTTTGCATAGTGTTCGAACAATTGCTCCCTGTTACGTTTGACTTCTTCAGGTCCACAGGTAAGAAGCCAGTACATGGCTCTTTTGGCATCGTCAGACACTGAAAAACTGGAGTCAAAGGGGTGTTGAAGTTTCAAAGCTTCTTGAACAAACTCATCCTCTGTTCTGTACACTCCAACTTTTGCCATGGTGTTGGTTGTCCCCGTAGACTCATCCCCACTTGTAATGGACAACAGCTTTGCCTCGTGGTGTAAGTGCAGTTGAGTTCTTTCTTCAGCAGTTAGGAGGCGGGGAGATGTATGAGAAGGTGCAGTTGTCCACGGGACATCGAGTATTGTACCAAACTCTGGAATAATCTGAGGCAGAAGATTACCTCGAGGTTGTCGACCCGCTTCGACTGCCCTCTGTTTTGCATTGAAGTTGGCTGGGTTCTTTTTCTCAAGAGGTCGAACGATTGCTACGCCTGCAGATTCAGCAATGGCTGCCACAACTGACGAAAGTCTTTGGCAGAGTAACTCTGGGTACTCTGCTTCACTGGCCGTGGAAAATGTAACACCATCGGTTGAACGGGTAATTGTCCAAGGTAAATGTGAATGGGAACCATCACATACAAGAGCAAGACTGCTGAAGGAGGAATCGTTCACATAAAATGTAGTCCATTTATCTCGCTTTGAACCATGCATGCAAGCTTGAAATGTGATCGGAATGAGGCCGAAATCTGAGATGAGACTGCGAACCCAAGTTGTACTCCACAAATGACTTCGTGTTGGGTTCTCAATGGAGAGAATGCAAGTCTTGGGCAACAAACGGAATATTTTGCAGATATTTTTGTAAATTGAATTCGCTGTAGAAACACGCCTCAGATTGACACCCTGCAAACTCGGTAATCCGTTGGGGTGCCGCCGAGAGCGTAGCGGCAAAGGATCTGGAATTCCACGCTTCCTCAAGCGAAATGGTATCCTTCTTTCCCTTGCCCTCGAGCAAGTCCCGCAGGGCGGAGCAGCGTGGACGTAGAGAATTACGTCCAAATTGTCCACCAATGCCAGCACTTGTTCTACACAATCATCTTGTGATAAATCAATTTGAATTGTAGGATGCAACTGTTTGTGACGATTCTTTGAATGGTCAACTGCTATTGAAGTGAAACCTGCTTTTCGTAGCTCACGGGATAATCTTCCACAGCCGGCACACAGCTCAATGCAAACAAGTGAGGTGCTTACGACATCATCTAGGCACTTTGCTGTGCGCTTTGCCCCCTTTGGCACTGAGGGGGCAGAGGCTGTTTGTCAAGCATGTTCATGTTGTGGGTGCTCTCTGAAGCACCCTGGCCTCATGCAAACATGCCAACCCTTAGGGCATCGTTCACCAGCCTTCGCCTTACTGCATCCTTTTGGAAGGTTGTAATCAAAGCAGCATGGATCACCCTGCTGCGTGGTGGGCGACATGCCGATGAGCTGAGCCGGCATCCTAATCAAGTTCGCTTTGTTTTTGCCCTTGCCTTTCTTTCCTTTTCCCCCTGGATTGCTTGGGCTTCCATGGGCTGCGTTCCTGAGGTTCTTAATCTGGCCTTGCAAGTTCTCAATGGTCTTCTGCATCTTGTTGACCTCGGAGCTTCCTTTCTGCTTCTTGTCATCGTCTGTGACCAAGTCAGCCTTTCTCTTCAACGATCCTTGTAGAGGTTGGAGATGTAGACGAACTTCGGTGCTGTCCATGGCTTTCTTGAGGGCTTCTTCCACAGGCTTAGCTCCTCCAATGGTCTTAATGCCTGACCTAGTGTCACGCATCATGCACTTGAACAACTGTAGATCTGCACGATGTAGTTGTTCTACCGTGACCTTGAGGTATCCTTCTGGAGGCGGTGTGGAATAGGCCTCCATCATGATCTGAGTCCATCGCTCAAAGACATTGTAGTCCACCAATCTGGACTGGTCGAACGACAGTGACCGTCGCTGCAAAGCAGTCCTGAGCTTGAGATCTGTGTCAGTCTCAGCCTTGAGGACTTCCATGACTTTGGTCTCACGAATCAGCCCGTTAGCATCAGGCTTCCAAACAGGGTCTGACTTAATGCCCATGAGTTCTTGGTCACGTTTGGTACATTTTTCCCAACGAACATAGCGTAGCTGATCTTCTTCTGTCATGTGGTAAACAATGTCTATCAATGAATTCGAAGGTTCGAGCTCCCCCGAGATGTCAACTCCAGAGAGTCTTCGACGTTGGTCTTCATAACGTGCGGAGCGTGCTGCATTGGCTAACTTTCTGGGAATGCTGTCATCCTTGCGCTCCACCCGCAGCTGCATATCCGCAGCAGCAAGCGAGTACGACTCAAAGAAAAGTCTCCTCACAATTGGCAACCTGTTTGCAGGACATGGATCGACCTGAACGATTTGTGCAGCCAATGCCCTCAAACTAGAATCATCTTGTTGTCCTGGAGTGTAGATGGTTGAGAAGGCTAGCTTCCCAAAAGTGTCGTAGCCTAATTCTTTCAACTGCCCAACCTCCTCATCTGTGGCTCCAAACTTACGAGCCCTGTCTAGGAAATCTGCCTGAGAGTCTAGCATGATTCAGACTCTTCTTTCACTTGCCTTGGATCACTGATGAGCCAGAAAAATCGAAAGGTGAAAATTCTCAGGAATGAATAGAAAGACATTACTGCAAAATGCACTTGCAGAAAAGAATAACTGAGACAAGACCTTAAAAGAAAAACTTGCTGAATTCCATCGAAGACATGCCATCCATGTCATGCAGATTTTTTTTATTATATGCTCACATCAACATGACAGTGCGTACCTCGTGGACACCCCACGCGTGCAATGGCAACATCTGCCCGCTTGGCACAGCCTCAAAAATGGAAATTCCACGCACCAGGGTCAGAAGGTGCTTAGTGGCATGCATTCCACGCAATTCACATGTAATTTGCACTGTCCATGTTCTGCCTAAACAGCAGATATAGTACACATATTCAGCAAATATAAGATTGCAAGTTGCCATGAAAACACCTTTCACGTAACATGCAAGCAAACATCGCATCATATAATATATTACACTTATTCTGTAAATATACATAGTTGCAAGTCGCTATGAAAACACCTTTCATGCAACATGCAAGCAAACATAGCATCAACATTTCCTTTTTATCCTTCAAACTGTTGCTCCTCCGAAGCAGTGAAGGCAAAGGGGCCATGCCTTCTCCATGTCGCCATAATACACCTCATAGGTTGATCCCACTAATCTGCCACATGCCGTCTTGGACGCCTCCATAGAATGTCCCATGTGAACAATTTTTGTTCTTCTGTGACGGAACATGATTTCAGAAAATGCATGCCTTGCAGGTTTTCGAGGTGCCACACTATACACATCTCTGGCCAAATCAGCCAGAGCACTCTCCTCTGACGAAGAGCAGGAGTCAGTGTTGTCTCCACACGATGAGAGGGAACGACGTTCATCTTCTGACGACTCCCCACTGCCAAGATCCGGGACTTGGATCTCACCATCCTCAGATTGAAGAAAAACTTCCGTTGGAGTAGTCGGTATGGGCTCAAACTGCGGAGGGTTGAAGTTACTTGCCAGTAACTCCCAAAGCTTGACAAGCTCTGGCCTTGATTCTCCTTGAACAAGAAGACTAGGTGAAAACCCTAGCAGCATTTCCAGCACCTCTTCAAAGTTATATCCAATCTGTTCATGAACTTGGTCTACCACACACTTTGCACCGCCAGAAGGGAAGACCTCATCCCTAGCTGCAAGAGGCACAAAGGTCCCATCCTTCACCGCCTCAAGAATCTCCACCATCTTGCGAATGGGAACACTTAAGGCATCTCTTTGGTAATTGATTGCCGACCGGTGTTGTGTGAGATGATATCCAAGCAGTTCTGAATGCACATAGTCAATGCCATAGACAGACACGTAAGTCAGTACCGTAGTTTTCAAACTATGACTGGTCAGCTTGCATACGGTTGCCTTGTCATAGAACTTCCCAAGAATGATTCGCAACCTGGCTGTCACTTCCGAGGTACTGACCTTCACAAGTACCTCTGATGAAACGGTGTCTTCTGAAGGCAATACCACAAAATCACGTTCATGGCCTCGACCCTCCAAAGGTGGGAAGTCTTCCAAACCAAGATGTTTTCTGTTAGCTAAAAATGCAGCAAACCAATCTATTCCCAGCACCCCAAATGTTGGTATGACACTGGGAAGGAAAGTCGTCTGTTTCTCACGACTTCGTGATGTCTTCACCCTCATGAGAGAAGCTTCAGCAAACTTCCCAACAACCGAAAGATTCACCAGTCTGGACACATCTGGTACTCTCATGCGTCCATAAATGCACATCAGGCAAAAACCCGCCATGCACCTAAGGTATGCATCCGACTCACAAAATGTAGCAAGTTCCAGGATGGCTAACATGACCGGATGCAATGGTGGTGCTTGCTTAAGCGGTCTCTTGCAAAGATACATGGACAGTGCAGCGCCAGATACCCTTGCGGACTCACTGCATTCTTGCACTCCTGTCATGCCAAGAATCTGCTTCACGGATCTGAGAGTGGAAATAAAGGTTGTTCCCCTCGACGCTGAACAAGCTTTGTCACGAAGAGAATAGATATTTTCTTCTAGGAATGGAAGGAATGGCTGATCGCCAAAGCTGTCCCTATGCCACCGAATGTACAACAGCAGTGAGGACACACGGGCATTCAAAGTCCTTGTAGGCTTCTTTCTCAGAGTATCAGCCACGATCTGTAAGTGTTTGCCCGCATTGTCAACATCAGGTTCTAAGGCCATTAGTTGATTACCAAGTCTTGACTCGGCAGGGATGATTAAGACAGCCTCTAGCCATTTCAGTAACACTTGGTTTCGGTCAGAGTCAGAGTGAGCAACCGTAGCATTGAAACAGCTTGATCGTATTTGAATCTTCTTTTCCATGAGCACCAGTTCACGCGGCTTCTCGTAGAGAGATGACACTGCAGGAAATGTCTTCGGAATCTTGAAAGGTTGTAACCATGGCAAACGTTCTTTGCATAGGACTTGACGCATCAGAGAAGTGCTTTCCCATGGCATTCTCATAACCGGCATGAACTTTCCCATGGCACTGGCTCCAGCTAACGCATCATCAACATTTGAAGATGAGGACTGGGCTGTGCCTCCCACATTCACATTCACAAAATCCAAAAAATTCGGTCCCCTCCTCATTAATAATTCATGTGGTGAATCACCTCACCTTCCCACCCTCCCACCCGAGCCAGCACGGCCATTCACATGTCATACATGTTCATTCTACACTCACGTTTGAAACAAAGAGCTATGACACAAGTGTCAAAGCATTCATCAAGGGCAAAAATGGCTAGGATGCATATTGACGGCTTGTAGCAGTATGATGCAACACGTCGATCTTGTTTTTTTTTTTTTTTCTCCCGCTCCTTTTTCTCGCAGACGGTCTCTCGTGGATGACTGTTTTACTGGGCCGTCTCCAGGCAGCGCCATTTCTATACCGGCGGCTCCGGATGTGCATGAAGGGCTGGGCCAAATCCAAGCCTCAGAGCTCCTTAGGGGCGGGCTGGGAGACGGCTGGTAGGCGGGGGTGGCGGGGGCGCTTCTGACAGAAGCTGGCTGATGGAGGGGGGCCCATCGGTGCTGCTGGTGCCGGCACAATCTAAGTCCAGGAGACTGGCCGCGAAGGCATGTTGGGCTGCATGGGTGAGGATGGCTGACCAGCGTGAGAGGAGGGAAGCCTCAACAGCTTTGCGAAGGAGGTTGGGAACTGCTCTGGCTTTTGTTTGGGCTAAGAGGCGGAGGAAAGTGGTTGCTTCCGGGCTCCACCGGCCCCCTGTTTCGATGGCGAGGACCACGAGCCTGCACCTTCTGGAACGGAGAAGTTCTGGGTATGTGCGCTCCTTGGATTTGCGTGCGTCCTGGAGTGCTGCTCCTGCGTATTGGCCGGCACGTCTTCGGGGCTGGCTGGAGGAAGTCAAAGGAGATACCAGGGGGGTGTCGACCGCGAGTTGCGGTCCCCCCCACAATAGGAATCCATTGGCTATAACCTCGATCCTTCTGTCGTCGTGCCGGTTGATGTGGTCCAGGTTGAGATCGCTGAGGCGGGTGTTGGTGGTTACCCTGGCCCCAGCTTCCCGGCAAACTCTGGCTGCTGCCCTTTCCAAAGGAATCCCGCGTCCCCGTAAAACCCCGGCCTGGGCACATGCTGCGCGATGGTCGCCTAATGGGTCTAAAATGCGACGGCACCGACAGATGCGGGCTGACAGAGGCAGTGGGAGACGTAGGCGTCGGAGAAGTAGGACAC
>DF242310.1:0-20000 GCA_000507305.1 Breviolum minutum Mf 1.05b.01 | reverse complement strand
CGGAAACAAACAGTCACTCAAAAGAATGGATCCGAAGTCAAAACCAATGCATAAATCATCACAAATCACCCAGAGCACAACTATGCAAAACTGATCCCATGATGCAACAGTTGCGCACTCTCCCATCCCCTTGCATTTACTTGCACTCGCGAACCATCATCTGTAACTGCATCTCTCGACATTGTTGAGGCAGGAACCATGTACTACTAAACTTTTGCATAAAACGCTCGCACCTGTTCATCACACAACTTTGCAACTGACGATGATCACTCTCAAGATTGTGTGATGCCCTTGTGCAACCAAGAGCAAGGTCCTGCAGTATCGATCTGGCATTTACTTTTGCCAATTTCAGGTGCTTGGGATTCATCGCAAAGTGCGGCCCGAGCAAAGCCATGCGGTGGCCCGACGATACAGCAGTTAAATGTCCGATTTTGGGCGATTCGGCGCACAATTTTCCATGCATTCCAGGAAAGAAAAAAAGCTGAATACATAAAATCTGGGAACGGGCACTCCTTTCATTCTCCACTAGTAACTGGTCACTCACAGTTGCAATTAGATTGATAGCTGCACGATTCAAGAAACTGTTCCGAATGTCTGTTCGGGAGCGACTTGACTGAAACGGTGTAAGAAAATGCATCTAATGTGCATGGCTTTATGAAGTGCGGCACAGAACCAGCAAGGACTCAACAACCCTGCCGTACCCCAGCCTCGTGTCGAAGAATTAATTTGCGAAACACAAAGTTTAACAAAGCACTTAAAAATATAAATTTGAACATTCTTATTTGTCGAGAAGCACATCTAACCACTTTCGTCCGTATGAAAGCAGGTGAGAAAGGCGGTGCCCTTTGAGCGGATGCATCTGGGCTCGATTGAATGACAGGGTGACCTGTTCACCGCCTGCAAGCGGAATCATTTCTGTGCGGCAACGTAACACCAACTGTTGGCAAAATATAGGTGTGGACACAGCATGGCACCAACGGTGGCCAAATGCCCTTTCCGAAACTTTCTTGGCGACGTAAGTGTCCGGGTGGCCAAGCCGACTATAACCACAGCGAACGACGCACACTGAGATTTGCTACCCTACTAACTTCGCGGCGACACGATGTTCCCATGGAGGGTTACTTCGTCGATCTACGTGGTCACCTGCAAGTATCGTGTGCGCCTTGGAGAGTTCATTATTGAGCAACATGTCATATGGATCTGCTGTGTCCACACGTGCGCTTGCCATCGAAAGAACTGAGATTTCTGGGTTGGCATGAGCTGAAATGAATTGAAATAATGCCACACGTATATATCGAGGGCAAGAACGTGCCAGAATGTTGTACGGATGAGGCTTGACACTCAAAAATCCAAAGAAACAAAGTAAATAAAATAGATAAACCAACCAACAGACAAACAAGCAAGCAAGCAAGCAAACAAGCAAGCAAGCAAACAAACAAACAAACAAGCAAGCAAACAAACAAACAAACAAACACAAAAAGAAAAGGAACAATGGTCTCATGTAAAAGCTACTTAGTCCAAACCCAATATATTCTGCTAGTTGCGAAAGTAATTCTGATTCTTGTTGTTTCATTGGCTGGTTGGTTTTGGTACCGCAAATGCTTACAAGTATGTTGCAGTGAATTCCATGGGGAGGACACAATTTCTGCGCAAAAGGTTTGCCAGGTAGATAAGGATGTTTGCCGTCACTGTAAAATAAGAGATAGTGTTTACATTGTACACATGTAGTTTGGATGTTGATAGCATTGTGCAACATGTTGATATTATATGCATTGTATCTCTTTTGCAGCAATATTCAGTTTTGAAGGTCCCCATCAATCCTGGAAAGAGTTGCTATCGGAGCTATGGTTTGAAAAAGGTCTGATTGAAATCGCCTTGGGGCTCGCGTGGTGCCACGGTTTCATTTACCTGCTGAACTTGTCAGATAGTCCCATTGTATGTCACATGTATCTCACATGTATCTCACATATCTGCATCGTCTACTAAAAAACCTGTCAGGCGATCAAGATTCGCGGCGCAATCGTTGGGTTACGCTGCTCCAAGCAGCAGCAAATCGAGGCGTTTGACATCTCTAAATAACGTCACATATCATATCGCTTCATTGGCGTTCATGAGTCACTTTATGTACCTATTCGGGTGACAAAAAGCCGTCGGAACTTTTCCACACAACGCTCGCGTCTCAGTTCGTTCACTGACAATCCTCTAGCCTGTGGGCCAGCAAACACTGCTGCTTGGCAGCCCGACTCATTGTGAAATGTGGATGGTGCCGAGTGGTGTCATATCGTTTCAGCATGTTCTATCATTTTCTGCTATTTTAATGTTGATAAGGTAGCATAACATTTTGCTTCATGCTGTATGGTCGTGTGATCGGCTTTTGTTTCTGTTTGAAAGGTGCTTGAGTCTCTGGCGTGAAAACAGGAGTGACACGAGTCTTCGTGTCAGGTGAAACTGGTTCGCCACGCGCTATCCCAATGTACATTCTACATCTATTACATTTTATTGTTGCTAATTACAATGGGACAGGAGAAACATTTGCAACAAGGAGGCAGTCTAAAAGTTGATCACAGCGAGCACTTTGTGTGTTTGATCTTTCAATTCGCCATTCGCGTGCTCAAATTGTTTGCCCTCCCGTGGAGTTGGGCACATACCAGAACCTAAAACGAAGCGCAAATGCAGCAATGCGGTTGGTGCTTCCAGGAATGTCAAATGGCAATGAATTAAGGTGTGAAAAACCCATACACATCTCAAAATAGCAAACGGTCTCAAGAGTCAAAGGCTTCAAATGTCTAGACATATCTGAAGTGGATTCGAACACATCTTGACGTCAGGCGAAGTTGGAGCTGAGAAGGCTGCAGAACAGCAATGACTGCATACGCGGCGCACAGGAGGTAGCCTTGAAGCCAATTTGACCTGGAACTAGTGCTCAGAACAAGCACACAACCTACCGACGGAATGTTCCATGCACTTGATTTATCAACATCTGGAATACAGTGTGTTTTGGGGTCTTTTATCCGATGATGAATGATGTGTTGCGGGTATTGATTTGACAAATTAAATGACAATCAACTGTGATATTTTGACAAAACCACCCACAGGCTCTTGAGCAAGTACAAGCAGTACCCCTAAGTGTACCACACCTGAATGAGAAAACTAGATGCCCAAACTACCCAAAGCCTCTTTTTCCTTTTCACGGATGAAGCAAAGCCTTCTCGAAGATCTGAAATATCTTGCCAGGTTTGGAAAAGCCTAGAGTCTAGAGCCTTCCCTCACACAATACGCTTTAATACTTGTTATATCTTTTTGTTTCTGGCAGGAAACTTGTTTGGTTGTCGGAACGACTTATGCCTATGCCCAAACCATCCGCTTTCCATGTCATGGGAATTGGCCAGGTCCCGTGCTGTCCATCCACCACCATAGACAGGACAACTATGACACTGAGTGTCATGACCTCCCAGCACTTGGAAATCAAATATGCTGTGAATCGTTTCAATGGAACAGGAACATCAAAAATATCAAAGTTGAATGAAATCAGCACAGAAGTCAGGGATGGGAATCATTGGAAATGAATAGTTAGATCGAAGCATGAAGCAAGTCTAGCAAGGTGCTTCCTTGAGCCATGCGCGTATGCACCAGTCTCCAAAAACAGCAAACCCAAGCGACCATTGGATGCTGAGTTCAAATGTTCAAATGTTCAAATGCTGCCACACAACACGAAGATCACGAAGAATGCAAAGTCTGCCGCACCGTGACGTTGAGAGCCCCAAAGTTCAGATCCATCCTGAGTTCTGAGTAGCCCAGGGACCCGAGCGCAGGAATGGCATGATGTGCGGTGGGACGAATGTTTGAGGAGCAAACGGTCGGTCAATGCACCACCCAACCAGGACAGAGAAGGGCACCACGAAAAGGGCAATTTGCCTAAGGATAGCCGCAGGAGGCTTCAAAGCAGATTTGACCGGATGACTTTGCATATATAAAAGCGTGGCATCACTGATTCCCTCATGACACCCACTTACCGTGCAAGCCCTTTATGGCTCCTTTATGCATCTGTATCATCTGCATGATCTTATGACATGACATCTTGCACTTGGGGAGCAGGGCGTTGAAGAACCAACTGCGATGCCGATTGACAAGCCAGGTTTGTCCTCGTGACATTAAAGAAAGGATCAGAACATCAGATTGCACATCTTGCCAGGATTCTAAGTGGCAAACACCTGGCATGATGTGATTTAGAGAGAAACAGTTAAAAGTTGACTAGCATGCATGCGACTATTTTTCCATGCAGCTGACAAAAGTCTTTTTCGAATTAGAGTCCTGCATGGCAAAACGGACCGCCGCAGCATGCTCGCAGGCATTGCCAACGATTGGCAAGAGAATGATGCCAATGAAATGTTCGCCTTAACAATTGTAACAAATCAGGTTGCAGGATTAACTGGGAGCCTTTGGACCCAAAGAAGAGGGATGGACACAGTATCCTGCTATGCCATGAAAATTGAGTTTGTTTGTTTAGGGCTTGGATCGAATTCTAAAATATGAAACACAGAAACAAAAAAAGTAGCTTGAAAAACCTTTCGGAAGATCTGCCGTGCCCTACATCTTACAGGTCTCCCGTTCTGGTTCCTGTGGCTCTACAGGCCCTGCAGGCTAAGCAAGACACCCATGTGAGCATCTGCTGTCATGTTCTCGATGGAATCCACCTCAGTCGCATGAAGTCCCACATAGTCAGATCATCTCAGATCTTAGATCACAACGATCACAACGATCACAAGACTGGAAAAGCTGGAAAAGCTGTATGATGCTGGATGGTCAACAGCTCAAAAATTCTCAGACAGGCACCAAAAGATCAGAGCAGAAGGCCACGATAGAAGTCATCACAAACAGCAGTACCTTCATAGAAGGAACCGTGCATTTACCAATGCACACTGCATGAAAAGGTTGGCATGACCAATAGCAGCACAAGATTATGACCCCAGACTCACACCCCGTTTCAACCAAAGTTCAAGGATTCGCTATCATCAAACTCTGTAGTCCGGAATGCTTCCTCCCTTTCCCTCCTTGCCACTCCGTCTAAGTCAACCTGACCAATAAAAAAATCGTACACAAATCAACCCACTTGTTTGAATTCCTTTTAATGCTATCACGCTCAGGCTTGTCAGGCTGGTCATGGTCATTAGATTCAGATGTTTACACGGTTGCCAGGCGCACTCCAGCGGTAGTAACGCTGATTGAGCTCTCCTCGAAATCATCAAAGTGCTTTGTAGGGAAATGGATGGAACAAACAGGGAAAGCCATACAATGCAAGGCGTGACTTATCATTAGTTAGCCTATTTATATTCATAGGAACTTCATGCGAAAGCAGATTAGACAACATTTGCGGAGCCCAAGGCAAAAGATTGAAAAGCGATGTCGTGCTTTGGCGTGAAAGGCCAGTCACTAGGAAATTGCCCTTGAGTTTGCTCTTAAGCAATCCCTGCGGACATTTAGATTCCTTGAATTCCTGGTGCCAAATTTGGCCGGGCACTTTCTTGGAAACATCGAGGAACCCACAATGGGACTTGCCGATTTTATCCACAATTGAATCAGTATTGAATCACAGCTCTTTTCGTACTTCCAGTCTGTCTTTTGGGGTCACTGGATCTCAATATGCCACAAAGTTGGCAATCTCAGTCTTTCAAAACTATGTAAACTACATGTACTGCTCAGGTTGACGCATCAATGTTTGGCATGTACATGACATAGCCCATTCTCACGATGGATTGACTTTCGCCTCTTCATCATCGTCTTCGCCTGTGTCTGCCATAACCTCACGATTTACGATTGAAGCTGGTGTCCCTTGGTGTCCCTGGTAAACTCGTTTTCCAAACTTGGGAATGTTTAGCAGTGAACAATTCAAAATATACCAAAACATCTAGTCAGAGCCAAGATGTTCCTTTGTCTGAACAAGAGCTTGAGGAGGTAGCAGTTCGATGCGTGAAAAGCTGAAAGACAATGTACCTGCAATAAGTGCACAAAAGATCAAAAAAAATTGATCGATGTGCACCACAATTTTCCTGTACTAGGGTTCGGAGGCCTGGTCGCTTGAACTACGGAATTCAAAAAACACGAGCAAAATGGGATAAAATGGGCATTCGCAAATGCGGCAAGAGGCTCGCATCCAATTTAAAAATACTTCAAAGATGTTGAAACGTCTCCAAACGTGTCGAAACAATTTATGAAACCGTCAGGAATTGTCAAGACTTTGAAATTGAAATCGGATAAATGTGTGCTCTCTGCCAGGGTCACGCGACGTAGGCTGAGATGATGATGATGGAACAGGTCCTGGAGACCGGAAGCATAACCTCCTCGAGGCTCGCGTCATCCATCTTGTACTGTCCCGCCATCATTGTGCCAAAGACAGTCACCTCACCAAATCAATCTGTCAATGCAAGAATTTAAAATCGCTTTGAACTTCAAACAGTTCAAGTTTATTACAAGTCGTACTGAGTCGTACTAATACTAATAATAACTAATACTAATCTGCATCTGCTCCCCCAAAAATGACCACATGAGCGCTCACATGTGTCTTCACTTGGAGTTCTACATGAATCGTCCGTGAATCTACTTTTGTCAGCGGGCGTTCCTGCGTCATCATCAGATCCAAACACGCTCGAACTGAAAGGTAAGCAAAAGTTTCTAAGTTCACGGCCAGAGTAAAGGATAAGCAGGACAGGAGCAGCATTGACGTATTGACCTAAATTCAAAATAGTTTCACTGTTGCTCTGCAAACATGGTTTCGCCGCATGTCGCGGTTGTTTGTCTCTCCATCTTAGTTTCTCCATCCCTGTGTTTGCAACGAATCGCCGCACCATCAATATCCGACCATCAAAACGATCTCATGTATCTTAGTCTAATCGTTCTTGAATTAATTCAATTTGTGGTCATGTGTCTGCAGAGGTTGGGCCGCAAACCTGCAACAGTCCCAAAAGATCCCATAGAAAACCAACCACTGTTGCAGGTTTTGGGCAGGACAAAATGCATTTATATGCACAATATTGCACAATATCATATCATCTGTCATGTTAAGCTGGTGCTGATTGAGATGATTGCGGAGTCCAATCAATGATTGCGCTGCGGCTTTGACATGTCCGACTCAGCTGAGTGATGGACCATGGCTCCCAAAATCTTGAAGGTCTGCACCTGACGGGGGGTCAGGAAGACTTGCTTCTCTGGTAGAATTTCAGTGCAGTACAAGTTGTCTTAGTTTTTGTTCAACGTTTTTCCTCTACCAGCTAGTCTTGAACATGAACATGTCGCCACATCACCTGATCTGTTCTGGCATGTTGAATGGTTGAATTCATCTAAGATATATAAATGCTTTTTGTGCTCTGAAGCTAGAGCTTGATTCATGCGAGCCAAAGTATGTGCTGTCCATGGCCGCCAATCCGAAAAGATTCGGCCTTTTCTGCGACGACGAGGTATCCTCCGGTTTCCTCTTTGTCCATCTTGTCCAACTTCTCAAGCTCAGGATCCTGTGCAATCTGTGCATGCCATCATACAATGATTGTTAATGACATCATGAAGAATTCATGAATACTTTGCAATTGTGTATCATTTCTGCATCATTTGTGCATCGGGTGTCTGAGATTCTCTGTGTGTGCGTCCTGTCTTTGTTTTGAGAATGTACACGTACTTTGTCCTACTCCAGTGTTTGGTCATCATTCATGTCAGAATCACTTGTCCTCCTGCAATTTGCCAGAGGTTCGCGCGGATCGGGGCCGTTCCTCCTCCAAGGTCAACAGTTCTCCGGCATTTCATTCTCATTCTTGACAGCTTCCGTTGCTTTCATCACAAGTTTTTACGGATGAGGAATCAGCAAAGGTGCGCGTCTCATGCATACATGCTGTGACGGTTGCAATCTGAATCTCCTTAACTTCTTTGGCCTCTTCCTTCTTTGAGACATTGACCTTGGCTCCACAGTGCTTTGTCTTTGAATAATCCAATGTAGCTACAGTGTCAACAGGAGACTGACAGTAACTAAAATCATCCCATGTCATATTGTCCCACAGTTCAGAATTGCCAGCATGCCCACACAGGTGCATGCAAACTTAATCGTTCTCAATTGCAGCCAAAGAACTAGACCACCAAAGAGGAAAGACATGCCCAAAACCAGTAGCACGTTCGAAAGCACCGAGCCTCACGCAGTATCCCGCGACTCAATTTCACTGGTGACATGAGCTACCGGCCGTTGGCCCTGCTGCCAACACACGGAACCATGATATTAACAACATTAATTCATTATGTCGTCTCATTTATTGCATATGGATTCGTCTAAGCCATCCTAATCTAGGACATTCTAGAGTCATCGAGTCATCTAGATGCCACTTGCAGTGACTGCGGTGTCAATTTTGTGAGGTGCTTTGGTCTCACATCTCGAGCTCTGGCCTAGCAGAGTGGCTTTGACAACGGCGTACAAGCCACCACGGAGAGTTTGGACCTGGAAATTTGGAAAGCTCTGAAGAAGTTTGGATCACATTGCCATATATATCATATATTGCCATCATCTTTCAGCGTTTCAGCTTTCTTCGGGCAACTTTATTTGACACGTTTTCCGTGTTTGTTGGATAGTTTTCAGGGATTTTCAGGGTGTGTTCGTTTCTGTTGCTCTTCCTTTGTTCCTTTCGTTTTGTTTTCTATTTTGCTCTTGCCTGGATTTCAGTGTGTTTTAATTTAAAGTCAAGCAGTACGGTGGGTACATTACATTTTGTGCTCACCATCTTCGCCATAGTCGTCAGCATCATCATCAACATCATCAACATCATCCTTGTCATCATTGTCGTCATTGTCCTGATCCCCATCCCCATCCTTATAATCAAAAGTCAAGCTTGCCTATCAGCGTTTGTGACTGTTTGAAGTGGGACACAAATCACACCTCAGAAATGTATACATTAGATCATTAGGGTACATCCTATATTGTCATATAGATGAAGGGGGGTTCCTCGATTTCTGGCACCAACGTCTTAGCTTGCTGTGTTTGCGCTTCTTTTGAGCAAATAGCATCCGTTCTCATTAATGATAACGGATGCTCATGATAGAACAAAGTGAAAACACTGCAAACCACCCAGCATAGCGAAGACAAAACAACAAAAAGGCCCAAAAACGGAAGAGAAACAACCTTTGAACATCGTCTTCTTTTTTCTTGGTGCTTCATGTTCCCTACTAGCGCGTCCTTTTGTCTTTAAGTTTCTGTCTTTCCATCTCCTTAACTCAAGGTGGGTTGTCTTTGCAGCAACCATAATTTCTGTTTGCCACGAACAAACCATAGTATGAAATGGTGAAATGTGTTCTGTGCAAATCCAAGCAGTGCAAAGTCCGGCCCACCGTGATAACCATCTCAACTGCATTTCCGAATGTTGCCTCAGCGGGATGGAACAGGACAGCTTCTGTTGTGCAAAGGTCTACGGGAGATTCCTTGCCTGGTGGCTCTGTGTGAACATGACCAGTATTTACAACCTCAAAACCTACTGGCAAGGGTTTTGCCCTAGCAACTTGTGCAAGCAAGGAGTGCATAGAGTCTGAAAAAACTACAAAGAGAAATCCCTAGACTGACAGATCCACAGATTGAAACAGGGTAGATCCAGGTGTAAGGATCCTGCGTTGATCAGCCCAGCCAAGAGATCATTTCGCAGGCCAGCAGCCAACTCCTGGCGAAAGCTTGGGTGAGACTTGAGCAAACCTCAACTTCATCAACCTTCCACGCCGACGTCCACTCCGCACCTCTGGTACATCTAGTACAACGTGTGTGAAATCTGAAGAAATTGTGAAGAGAATGTCGAAAGTTTCTATTTTGACTACGGTATGTCTTGATGGCGTCTTCAATAATGTCACTTGTCAAAATCAAGGCAAAGATAAATTCCTGATGCAAGATTCAGCATGGCGTCCTCTGTGATGTCGCCAAGAATCTTTGCCATTGGTAACATGGCCTGGCGGCATCGGCTGCACAATTTGCACACGTTGCCGTCGTCGAAAAGATTGCAAAACACATGACAGCATGACAAAGAAGTTGAGCCAAAATGTATAGGCCGAGTTCCACCTGAAACATCCACAAGCAATGCGAGGAAGTGTCTCTAAATTCTAAATATATGTTGTACTGTATCATTATGTACATGATCAATAATAATAACTAACGTAAATATATAATAATTGTATATCTATAATCATAGCTATAATTATATATTAAATGAAACGTGATTGCTAATATAAACATTTGTTACCTCTTGCCCCCAAGCAACGACGAAGCAAAAACTGAAGCAAAGGTAGTAAGCACCCTGCTTGGCATAGTAGGAATACACCCCAAAGGGCACGCAAAGCAGGAAAATACTTAGCCTGGCCGTTGACAAACTGTTCAAATTCTTCAAATACCTTCTTCTTCAGACGTTACGAAAATTCTACTCCATTCACCATCATTTGTGCTACACATACCCTGCCATGCTACTATCATACCTCCTTGGATCTTGTTGTCTTCCTTCTTACTGTATTGACACGCTGTCCAATTTGTCAGGAAGACGGGTGCTTGAAGATGGCGATGAGACCAGTACCTGTGCAAATAACAACCTCCTTCGCTCGAAAGTCCGTTTCGATCTTTCTGTGGCTTCAGTGACCCCTGAAACTTTGCAATATCCAAACCCATTCGAAAGTATGTCAGCCTTCAAAATTTGATGGCTTCTTCACGTTGGTGCCCTTGACGAACCTTCACCGGAGTTGTGTAGTTTCATCAAAGTTCATCTGTGAGCAATGTCAGCATTTTTTAGCCATTCTGAATTCTATGAAACTGACGTAACGAACTCAGACTGAGTTGTCGCGACCTCGTTGTATTGTGTCTTTCACCTCGTCTGGCGACTTCTTCGACCATGGCTCCGACCCTTGGGGTGTTGATTTTGGATCCGTTGATCCACTTGGAAATTGTCTGGTGGACTTCCAACGAAACATGTGGCTGTGTGTACAGTGTATGAAATGTTATGAAACAAGAAAGACAGGCCCAGTATGAGAGCTTCAGACATGAGTTCTGATTCAGCATTAGGCAACCTGGAGCCAAAAGCACGTGGCGTCACCTGATAGATTGGAGGTACTCGGTAATCAATGAGACTTCTTCATCAGAGCTAAGTGTGAAAAAGTCTGAAAAAGGTGTGCCCTTTGGTGCCCTCTTTTGACACAGCTGCAACAGCTCTATCTCGGGTGTCTCTAGCTTTTGCACGAAGCGCTGAATCTCAGCTCTCAGTCATCCTCAAGGTCGTCCAAATCATCATCTTCCTACAAAGAGTTACGCTGGCAAAGTTTGCAAATGCTCAGCACTCGCAGTGTAAAGCACCATAAGCATCTTCCGGCCTCCCCAAAAAGGGCAGCGTCGTACACCAGAACGTCTGACCTCAACACGTAGATTGCTTCTGACCTCAACACTAATATACATACGAATACTACGGTAGACTGACTAGAGATGACTAGAGCTGGTAGTTTTGACGCTGTCATGAGGTGACGGCTTTGAGTCCTTGTAGCCATTTTCTTTGCCTCACAACCAGGACATTCTGATGCATGGCATTGAGGTCGAGTCATGTATATCATCGTATGGCAAGTAAGAGAAAACCATGGGAAACCTCTGGATAGGTCGATAGGTCCGCAATGGTCCGCACAAAGGCGAGTGGTGAAAGGAAGCACTGCCGCACTGCCGCCTTGTGATTGTTCGTCTTGAGAGAAAATCATTTTCCCTGTCCTGGTCAGACTGTGGTGCAAAAGCGATTCGAGTGAGAATCACAAAATCACAAATTTTCTGCTGCTGATTTGGAAGATTAGCAAGCCAGCACGGTTGGTGTGTTTTGTTTGTCCTGGATTTCACTTCCTCCCGCTTGAGCAAGCCGCTCTCAATCATTTCCGCGTCAAATTTAACCTCGCAAGCTTCAAGTTAATTGTGCTTTTCGTGAGTAGCTTGAAAGTGACTGCCACTTCTGTCCTTCAACACAATCAAAAATGGAAACGGACTGAAGCAAATCCAGGACAAAATCTGACATTTGAAGCCTCAGTCTGGTGTGTTACAAGCTAGGTTCTATTCTTTACCATTTTCTCTGCTATTCACAACAAATTTACAGAAAAGGACTCTCACTCTCTCAAAATCAAATCCCGAATCTAAAATAGTCCAGTGCCTTCCATGCACCAAAGCTTTCAGCGGTGATCCTCTCATTCTCCGCACAAAGTGTCTTTTCAGTCAAACCTTCACGAGAATTAGCGTAAGATTGAAAGAGTTTGCACAATAATGCTGAGAGAAGTGACTTCCAATCTTGCGTGCATTCAGTTGGGCCTTTCCACTCAGGTTCCTCCTCCTCTTCATCATCTTCTTCGCCTTCCTTTTTGCAACGTTGGAGGGTGAAATACCGTGAAACACTTGTATTCGTCTTGAAAGCTTTCACGGCTTGCCATGACGCATGCTCATGAACAAGTCCTCCTCATCATCGTCCTCGTCCTGAAGCTTGAAGGGAATCAAACAGCACGAAGCAACTCGAAACAAAAACTTTGGGAAATTGCATGAAATTGCTAGAAGAGACCAATCAGACAGCACGAGATTTGTTCAAAGCTCCACCTCAGCTTGTCGCAGCATCATCTGCTCATGCATGGACAGCTCTTTCTGATTGTTTTCCTTCAAAAAGTCCTGAAGCTTTGCGAGACGCTTTTCAAGAAGTACAGTCTGTACGGTCTGGGAAGTCTGGAAAGATCCTGTCTATTGTGGCAATCCTGTGCCTCTACATCATGGCGCCATCTCGAAAAATGAGCTCAAACAGCATTCAAGTAACCTCTGCAACCACGAACCTTTTTGTCTTTAAGAACCGTCTTGAATCCAATAAAAACAATCCTGCTACCTTACCTGCTGAAACTCCTCAGACCTTCAGGTCCAGAACCCCATGTCTCTTGTTGCTCTTCGAACGCTTTTCATTCCATTGTCACATCTTCACTCCCGGAATGCCGAGCAAACAGCTTTTATATGTCTTTATCTGCTTGTATCACTTGTAGCGTGCTTCAAAATCATTCAACACACTTTGACTCCAGCAACCCTCCAGAACTTGTCGAGGTTGCAGATTGATACAACCACATACAACCTCAAATCTCAACCTATACTGTAGGCGCAAATATAAAACCAAACGATCAAAACGCCTTGAGCTCGTTGAGCCACTAGCCGAAAGAGTCAGCGCAGCATTCCGTATCAAGTTTCTCACATCCATCTTTGAACATCTGTGAAGCCTTGATGACATGATTCGAAGTCCTGATCCGGAGATGTATATATTGCTGCAAATCAACTTTCCCTGTTTATCGATATTGCTGCATGGTCTCCTGACATGCCTCTGTAACAGGGTAGATCATAGCCATGCCAAGAGAAGCTTCAATGCTTTCCTGAAGCCAAGCGCATGATATCGCACAATGATGCATCAGGCTTTAAGGCTTACTGTAAATATTCTTAAAATTTCTTAAATGTCTAAGAGCAAAACCCATGTCGATGTCAACGCCTGCAAAGCGCCCCAGCCAAACTCTACAAAGTGGCCTCTATTCTTTGCCGCAGCAGCTCGAGCTTCTCATCACTCAATCCTTTCACATCCTTGGAGCAAATTCCGTCAAATTCCCGGGTGTCCACCATTCGATTCATCCACCATTCGTCTGTCCTCAAGCTTCCATTCTGGAGCATCATCTGGATATGCCTCTGTGTAGGTCACGTGCAAAGTCACCTCCACGTGGTTCTCCTCGAAACTTGGGTCTTCGTCAGGGTTTCAACGGCAACGAGAAGTTTAGCGAAGTTTAGAGGCAAGGCGAGATTGAAAAATAAAATTGATTCAAAGTCCAAAGCGACTGAAGTACTGACATTCAACATGAATAGTTCACAGAAAGCCAAGAAGCCAAAAGAAGACAGTTTTGTCTTTCTTACATCACATTACATCACATCGCATTCAAACAATTGTGTTACCTTACCTCACACTACATTATATCGAACTACATCACATCACATCACATCACATCACATCACATCACATCACATCACATCACATCACATCACGACACATGATATTACCCTGCACCTCATGTCAAATCACAGTTTGTTTCGGTATGTTAAGCTATAGCCACCCAGCCCCGCATATCCAGCCATCCGGCGAATCCATTTGCCAAAATCTGCACTGGATTGTGCAGGACAAGGCCTCCTCACCGCCAGGAAAAGGCAACAACTTTATGGCGAACCTTGCGCAGTAGAGAAAACACAACTCATGCTGCATTCTTGAGCTGATTCCAGAGCCACCATGCAAAGCTGAGAGACCGCGTGTATCTTGACACTGGAAATGAGACCGAAAAGGAAAGGCAGAGAAACAGCTTGGACTGGGGGATGCAGTCTGGTGTTAAGGGCGTAGCTCTTTTTTGGAGATGCTGGTGAACTCTTTTCCTTCTTCAAAAATCGATTGCAGCGCCTCCAGAGATCACGGCTCAAAAGTACAATGTGACCGGACACATTTAAAAGAGCAATGACTCCGCAGCCATAATCATTTACTGTACTTATCATCTGTTCAATCTCTTTTTATCTGTTCATTTTCGCTGCCTTACGTTCAACAATTGTGATTTAAAAATAGTTCCAATGCCGCTCTTGGCATCAAAAAGTCTGGGCTCCTTCACAGGTAAACGGTGCTTGCTTCACAGAGAGCATTTGCTTTTTCAAAAGTCAAGATTCAAAACATTTAAAACTCATCCATCGATTCTGCCACCCACGGTGGTGTTCCCCACATACCACACTCTGCTTGAGTACTGCCAGCGCCTCAATTTCCAATTCCTGCTCTTCCTTCGACCAAGAAATGATGTGAAAAACTTGTGGATGTCGGGAAATGTTCACGACAACGCATTGAGATGCAATGTTCCTGATATGGAACAAATCATTGCAGCAAATACCAAATACTTGTGTCTCAGATCAGATCTAGATCTTGACATGTAGCAGCTTCGGGAATCCTGCAGAATCCAATCGACTAACTCTGAGGCACCTCGTGTGCCATCCTCCGCAAAAAGCAATGTTATCTCTGCATCCACATAAATACCTGTGTTATTCCTGTGCGAATTGATATCTTGCACATTCTTGCCGTTTGTCAAATAGCGTTTCTTCATCTTCCCTGTTGGTTCTGTTTGGTTCATTTGGCTGCCCTTGATGCTCTGACATCTACAAGCAAGATCGGCATGCTGTTCTCAAGCCAACTAGTCAGAATCTACATAAGGAAACAGGGCAGGTGGTTAGTTAAGTTATGTTAAGTTGCTTTGCTACGGAATCACAGCTGTCGTTATTGCCCTCGTTTTGCCATTTCTGGAGACCTTGAAAAATGGGACAAGATTTCAGCGCTAGCAGCTTGAGATGCAACAATAGCTAAGGCGATGCCATTGCATGGAGAAATTTTGTAGAGCAAACGTCTCATGCTGAGCAAGGACCTTTGACGTCTAGGAATTGCAGGCTTTGACGTCCTTTTTGGATCCGACATGTCCGTGTCAGGTTGCTATCTCAAGGCTCCGGCACAAAACAATTGAAATGAAATCAAACGACATGCACAAATTCTGTCAACTGGGAGAACAGTCGCCGGCTGCAAAGATTGTCTAGACGCATGAGACCATTCAATGGTGACTCCTTCCTATTCGGTGAAACTCCAAGCATTTTTACGGTTATAGTTATAACCCGAGAAACGTCGAAAAACAATCAAATGTGTCACAGGTGGACCATTCCAAGATGTGGCCATCAGCCAAGTTCAGCCGATTTCGCCAGACCCAGGTCCCAGCATCAACCGCGGTATGGTGCGGAGGATTTACGAATGGAGGCGAAGCGACCTTGCGAAATGTGAAAATGCATGAGCTTGTGGCAGGTGAAAACTGTCACCTGTCAAAAAATCCTTGTTGAAATTTTGAACATTCTGTAACATTCTTGGCGTGTTTGTTCCGCATCTTGAACAATAGCATTGAATGTCGTGAATGCAAGCCAGTGGCACTTCGGTAAGAACAAGCAAATATGACAGTAGCGGAATATGCATCCCCTCGCATCACCCATTACCCTGCCTAACAAGCCACGGCCAGGTGCTGCCTTTTCACTGGCAGCTTGGGCCTCTCAAAGTCATTCTGTTCTGAGTTCGCACTATCCGGCGTCTCTGGGACACCCCTTCAACCGTCAACATCCAACTGTTTCAGAGTCTTTTGAGAATCTTCAATCCTCGGAATCCTCACTCCAATGAATGTGTTGTCACATCCCTTTCGAAGTCCATGTCATTTTGTAGTATGCAAGTAAAGGCCAGTGGCAGGAAAGCCACTACAAACGTAGATGTCCAGGGGGAAAACTCCACGTGGCCGAAACAAGGAGTCTGAAAGCACTGGCATGATTGCTTGAACAGAAAAAGTTAGTCAAACATCTGGAATGCTTGCAGCAACCCACGAAAACATTTTACATCAGCCTACATCTTCGACATGTCCCAGTTTGATCTAGTGTAGACATTGTATTGAATCGTTCAATGGGGAGTTGTCGCATCGGGATCAAGCCTCCAAAGAATCTGCATACAGCACAGGCTTCTCATCCTGCTCTCCATGGCTTGCAATCTTGCTGATCTCTACAGATCTTACAGACCTTGCCTTACTGCAAATTGTCTCAAATTTGGCGAAAGAAATCAGTTTCTCATGCAGTGAGCAAAAGGAAAATCCACCCAGTCCTCGGATCCAGAGCCTGGGCACTGATTGCATCGCAAGGCCAGTCGCAGATTAGAACTAATCAAAACTCTGTAGCTTTTCCATGCATTTCCTTTGCCCTTGCTCCACTCCTACCATCTCCTACCCAACCCTCACATTCTCCTGCGGCCTTCTCTATTCTTGTGTAACTTGTGTCCTTCTGTGGCTCCCAACTCTCGTCAAACTCAGGTAGAGGCGCTTGAAAGCTGAGCCTTACAACTCACAACGACTCATAGAAAAGCGTACCAGTAGAAGTAACTCGAAGTAACTCAGTAACATGTCGGGTGAGCAACTTGATAACACAGAATTCACAGTGAACGCAAGCAAAGGAATCCATGGCCTGTCCGGCACCAGCGTTCCAAAGCCTTCGTCAAATACCCATGGTTCGAATAATCTGCGTTTGAATATTTGTTTTTTGTATATAGTATACATTTGCTCCAGTTGGTTCAAGTTATTCAGTTATTCCGTTCTGAGTGTTGGACTTAATCGGCTGGGCTGCAACGTATCAAAGCTTTTCCTTCCCACTGACTTGATTGCTCTGGCTTTTGATGCCAAGCACAAACTGAGATTGAAATCTTTGAGGATTTTGTAAGAAATCATTCGGGGAAAATATGCACCAACTCGATAGGTAATGAAATGCCTGTCTGGAAGCAGCGTATTGAAGCTTCCTCTATCCTGCATTCACATCAAACCAAATGCGACAGCATCAACTCCATGCAACCATGCAAACCACCGCAACATATTCCATTGCGATGTATGGTCAATAACTTTTAAATACTTTTTTTCACACTAAGTCACTAGTTGGTATGTCAATGTCTTCAATGTCTTCCATGTCTAACTCAAACAGGCCAGCGCACAGGAACGAGCGTTCTAAAACTGGCCCGATCCTGGGAAGTGACATCGCAAATGAGAAACAAGACACAGAGAGCAGTGAGCACCAAAGCACCAAAGCACCACGAATGGAAAAAAAAAACACGACATCCGCACTGCGCCCTGCTGAGAACTTGGGTCCCTGACAGGAATCATGGTTGCAAAGCTCTCCCCCCTAGCCGCAGGAACGGCAGGCCCCTGGCTGTCAATCTGTTCAGCTCTCGTCAAGCTGTTCAAACAAGCCACAAATATCTCCAACTCTGAGTCCTTCACAATCACATTCGTTTTTTATTCACTATGGACATCTATAGACTATATTTCACAATTACTACTTATAAATTACAATCTATTACATTCATCATCCGAGTCTTTGCAATTCTCTTAGAGTTCATTGTGCTTCGCGATTTCTCAGGGCACTCTGCACCCACCTGAAGTTCTCCGATGCGGAACGCCTCTGATTCTACAAGCAATGCGGTCTATCATTGAAATTTGCGTTTCTTCCTTCACAAGAAAAGGATCGAAAAAGTATGAAAAAGTTGCAGATGTTGCTGGGATTTTGCCCGGCTGTTGACTTCAGAGTCTGTCGATTTCTGTGTCGATTTCTTCACCTTCATGTTTTCAGGACTTCTCCGTTCACGTTCGCCACGTGCGGGACTTCGCCGAGGCGCTTGGGCTGGCGCCAACGTCTGGCCCGACGCGAGAGGATCAAATGGATCGGCCTTGCCGGCCATATGAATCAAAGAGCGAAACGAAGATACCGAGAAGACTTTAGAAACACACAACGTGTTTATATTGCAACAAAAGACCATGTCAAATTTACTGGACGTGCTTTGCATCTCCATTTCGAGTGCATTAGCGTTTGTTGGACCTTGAAACATCTAATAAACATGCAACATCCGCAGAATGGCTCCCTAAGATGAAATGTTTTGCTCGCTTTTCGTGCCTTTTAATTGTCTTGACGTATCTATCGATTCGTATTGCTTTCATTCTTGTAATTAGACCAGGGGTCGCGTCAGTTCATTCTTAAACTGCTGTTACAGTAAATACATGACGTGCTTTTATACCGTGACAAGTTATATACATTTATATACATCTATATACCTGCTGAGATCAAATTTGTTCTGCGTTCTCACCTCTTGGAAGTCTTTGTTTCAAAGCTCTGGCTCCGGGGCTCCAGGCCCGAAGAGCTGATGCTTGAGATGCTTGTGAATCCTCAGGCGCTCACGGCAAGTGGTAAACTTGTGGGAACTATGAAGACATGCTATCTATCTGATATGGGGCAGTGTGTGGTCAGAGTTGTTGAATTTATATGAACTTTTCATCATGGATTTCAAAAATTGATGGAAAAGGCATCTGCGAACAGAGACCCAGAGAATGAAAGGTATGAAAAGATATGAACGGATATGAAAGGATATGAAAGACTATGAATGGATATGAAAGGATATGAAAGGCTATGAATGGATATGAAAGGATATGAAAGGCTATGAATGGATATGAAAGGCTATGAATGGATATGAAAGGATATGAAAGACTGTGAATGAATGTGAAAGGATATGAAAGACTGTGAATGGATGTGAAAGGATATGAAAGACTATGAATGGATATGAAAGGATATGAAAGGCTATGAATGGATATGAAAGACTATGAATGGATGTGAAAGGATATGAAAGACTATGAATGGATATGAAAGGATGTGAAAGACTATGAAAGGATGTGAAAGGATATGAACGACTATGAATGGATATGAAAGGATATGAAAGACTGTGAATGGATGTGAATGGATATGAAAGGCTATGAATGGATATGAATGGATATGAAAGGATGTGAAAGGATATGAAAGGATATGAAAGGCTATGAAAGGATATGAAAGGATATGAAAGACTATGAAAGGATGTGAAAGGATAGGAAAGACTATGAATGGATATGAAAGGATATGAAAGGATGTGTAAACCATGAGTCATATCAATGAGAAAGAGGCTTTGAGAGGAGCAAGTGCTCAGCAAGAGAGCTTGATGGGGGATCCACACCACGCAAAGATAGCACACTGAAGCTATCTGAAAACAGTCCAATCCCGCACACAGTTTCGCTTAGCATATTGAGAAGGGCTGAGAACAAGCTAGTCATGTCGGGGGAACAAGTAGGACCAAGGAAACGGAAATACCCTGGCAATCGACAAAGGAGCGAAAACGACAGGAAAGAAAAAGGATAAGAAGCAAAAGCCAAAAACGCGGATGGACAAACGGTTCCGGAGGACATTGCATCTTGAGACTTCAAAGCGGCTAAGTGGCTACACCTCAGAGCAGTAGGGGAAGTTCTCTATCTGTACCATCTAGCATATATATGAAGGTTGTTCTAAATTCTTTCATCTGGAAAACGCCATCTGCGCCAAAAAAAAA
>DF242309.1:17529-59319 GCA_000507305.1 Breviolum minutum Mf 1.05b.01 | reverse complement strand
TCCTCCAGGTTGAAAGTTCTTCAGAAGGGTGAACAAGATGCCAGTCGTAGACAGCAGCCTCTCTGCTATGACTGTCTCCTTCACTGACGATGGGATTGCCTTCAGCAGAAGCGATATGCCCCTTTGTTCAGTTCGATGCAGCGTAGGGTCCATCCTTACCACCACAGACTCCGGAGAAATCCTCAACCTCTCCATTGGTGTAGCCCTTCGCCACTCGTTGTAGTACCTGTAGGACTCCTCCACTACAAGTACCCACCAACGACTCGCCTGCGGGCTGAGATCCATCATCAATGGCTTCACCACCTCCAGCCAATCGCCTAGAATCAACGGAGTCAGATCTCCACCTGATAGCTCCGGTAGTTCCACCGTTCGATGGTTTCCACCTTGGTCTTGTTGGCTGCTACTCCCAGCCGCCATTCCAGGGTCTTCTCCTCCATAAGGATGATCTCTACCTCCCTCTGCCTTGTGAGCCTGCCAAGCCCGATCGTTTCGAAGATCTCCATGGTGAGGTTGCCAAGATCGATCACCTCGACAATCTGAATGGTGAAGTTGCGACGCCCGATCACCTTGAAGGTCTGAATATATGAGGCCCTGCTCAGGGGCGNGCGACGCCCGATCACCTTCATTTCGTCCTTGATATGAGGCCCTGCTCAGGGGCGCTTGTTCTCCTTTTCCCGGATGAACAGCCCTGCACAGGGGCACTTGTCCTTGATGTCCATGATGTTCGGCCCTGCTCAGGGGCACTTCTCTAAGATGTCCATCTTCATCGGCCCTCCAACGTACCTTAGATTTCTTTTCCGAATCCAAAGCCTGTTGGAGCTGTACCAACTCTCGAAGCAGCCATCGCTCACGATCAGCTGAATGCGTTCCAAGCTCATCTCCCTGATGACTTACTCCTTGACTAGCAGTCATCCCACGGCCGGAAGCTTTACAACCTTCGTGAAGATCTTGTCGGGAATATATCCCGCCGCCAGGACCTCCATGCCGGGAACTCGCCCCGCCTTCATGAAGTCCACGCTGAAGTTGCCACTCCACCGAGTCTATTTCCATCCTCCGCGGACGTCCTTTGCCATCTTTCTCATAGATTTCCCACTCCGGAAATGGCCACGGAGGAACTGGTGGATGGTCTTCATCACTGCCTACAGGTGGTGGGCCAGCAGGTACCTGCGTACCATTCGGTGTGTACCGCAAAGCCTCCACTCCATGAGCTTTTTCTCTTTTTGCTTTTGGTGACTCAACCGTCACCTCTGACCATTCTGACTTGTTGGATCTCTCCTCCATTTTCTTCATTAGCATCGCCATCTGGTACCTCAGCTGATCATTCTCATCCTTCAGCGTCTGTACCATCTCCTTCTCAATCTCCCGCTGCAGATCATCATCCCGAGGTGCTGCAAGCGAGAAAACTCCTTCTGATCGACGTACTGGGCCAACTCTCTCACTCCTTGGACCTTCTGACTCCTCCAAAGGCATCTCTCCTGCAGTCTGTTTTCCACTGACTGCCCCATGATTTGCCCAACTCACTGGAGTCCTAAAAGTCGATCGGCCACTGCTTGGTCCCAGTACCTCCCTTGAACTCGATCTTCGCTTTTCCCTTCCTCGCCCCTCTCGAGGGCTAACTCTGCTCTCTACTTCTTCTCCTTCTAGCTCCCGAAGCACTTGAGCATCATCACCTGGTACCGGCAACATCTCACCTTCCATCGGCAGATCTCTAGGTCTAAAGCTCTGCAGGACCAATTCACCAATGGCCCTCTGTGACCAGAAAGGATTCCCTTGCACCGGCACTGATGCTACTCGCCTCTCCGCCATCGCAAAAAGAAGAGAGATCACCAAGTTGCGGTTGGGCTCATAACCTGCTCAAATGATGAGACAGGCAACGCACTGTTTTGAACCTCAAAGAAAAGCCTTCGGTAGGCAGTATGTCATGCCACTGTACTTGGTATACTTCTCATGTGCGTGTCATCCTAGTGACTTCACCAAACACATAATTAAATCTCATCTCTCACCACTTCGGCGTCGAAAATTCCGTAAAGGAATACATATGTATCAGGCAATAATCTGTCTGCATTGCGGTCGCCCGTTCCACTTGTGAAGGATGTCGTGCCATGGGGCAGACCAATCTAAGCCGCCAGGAGGGCCCACAATGCTGCGCACGAGTTTGCGGAATTTGACGTCCAACTTGCGAAGGTCCTGTTTGTAGACTTTGCGATGTCCAGTTGCAAAACAAGGAAGTGGTGTAACCATGGCGTGAAAATAACTTGCTCGTTCTGCAATGGACGCACTCTTGTCAAATAAAATGATTTGTTTGCGTAAAAAGCCCTGGATGCAGATGGGAGGTGGTGTTCCAGATCCAGTCCGTGGCTGCCATCCGTGTGTTTGTTTATCTTAGAGGCCCAACCACTTGTGCGCACGGTCTGGTTCCAAAATTTCCACAACTATCCCGTCAGGTGATACAAGTTCAGCTGGGTGTTGGTTCTGCGTGATTAATTGTTTTTGTTTTCACAGCCTTCAGAACAAAACCACCGTGTCGGAGGGCATCCACCAACATGTCTAGTACATGACCGATTTCTTGATACGATTTTGCAAATAGAAATGTATTATCAGCAAAACGCAAATCCAGTATCGCAACCCCTCCAACCTGTACATTGTAGCCAACACCATGAAGTTGTGCCCGCCACTTGGACAGTGCCCAGTCAAGGATCGAACGAAGCAAACGTGGGTTGAGAACACACCTTTGCCGCACGCCAGCTGCAATGTCAAAGTCGATTTTTTTTTCTCCGTTGATCCAACAATTGTTCCACGTTGTTGATAGTTCGAAACCAGGTGTTCTGATACGCCATAACCTCCCACCGCTTGCCAGAGTAATTTCCAATTGACCCGGTCGCAGGCTTCTGAAAGATCAAGGCTGATGATCCACGATGGCTATTCCATCTCCACGTTTTTTTGTCCAAAATCACGTTGAAGGTCAATAAGTGTTCTTCAAATTTTTCAATACGTCTTCTTGAGCGGAATCCATGTTGTTCCTCCGATTGGTTACGGTTCCAATGCATCCTCGATTCGACCCAAAATCAAATATGCAAAGATTTCATGGAAAAAAACAAACGCTCGCAATTGGTTTGAAGTTTGAAACAAACATAAAACAGACATTAAAGAAGGACTAAGTCGGCACCACAACACATGATGGGGCATCGCATCAACGCGCGGCAAAGGAACGCAAAATCATTTTACCCAAGTCCTAACTTCCAAAAACCAGAGCAAGAATGAACAAGATGAGGAACTCGACAGGCACCCGCCATCCACTAGCAAAGCGTTGCAGCAGCTCCCACTGCAGGCCCGCGCAGCCTTGACCACCTTCGCAGCCACCTTGCTCGGCCCAAGCCACACCAAATGTTCACAATGCGACTTCCTCCGCTCCCGTACACCATCATCCCAACTGGAGCCAAATCCTGGCGGAAGGCGGCAGGCCCACTTCCTTCCAGCTGACTTCCCCCACCTTCCTAAGCACCGGGGCCCTGGATTTTTGCCCCTCGTGGTCCTCCTGTCCTTGGAAATTGACCCGTAAAACAATTTGAAGTAGAGACGGTTGCGGAAAAAAGGCGCGAGGAAAAAAACAAATCAAAACAAACCCCGGTCCAAAGTTTAAAATAACAAACACATAAACATATGCAATGGAATTCGGGCAGGGCCAATTTCGGACCATGAGCAACGCTGGAACCATCAGGAACACGATGCCGATTGCCAAAGGGCAGGTACCAAAAAGAAGAGCGGGAACGGGCAAAATTCCGTCACCACTGTTGCAAAATCATTGCAGACCACTGACCATCAGCGAGAAAGTTGAACAAAAACCATCAGATCATATCAGATCAGTTGTTCAATGTTTTTCATAGATTTTTGTTGGGAAAGGAAACAATGATTGCGACAGGGACGTGCGACAAATCACCCAGCAAAGATGTCAAGAACCGAATCGCTTCAAGAGGATTGCCGGTTGTCAACCGAGTTTTCCACAACCAGCAACAATCCACAAAAGGGAGGGTTAACTATGAAAAACCAATGTTGCACAATTTCCGCTGAGCATGAATGTCAACCCCGGATAAATAAACACCCCCACCCGACACCAGAAGGCCCAGAAGGTTCTCAATGGATTTTGAAGTGCCCAATCCCCACCAAAGAAACCGATCTTTGGACTTGAGGACAACTGGACAACCATTCACTTTTACTCAGCAAGGGCACTATTGTGATTGACCAATTTCAAAATGGCTGGCTGTAATTGGGGGGGATTTGCTGCATGCCTACTTTTAACTAGGGGGAATATTGGCGAATACAAAAGACCCGGCCTCTGGCAAAAAGTGACCATCCAATGGTGGGGGTTGATTAATCCCGCAGTGGCATTACAAAATCTCAAGAAAACCGGGAACCAAAAAGATCAGGATATCCACTGAATAGAGATCATAACGGAAGAGCGCCAAACATGTAAAGCGGTTTAAACATTTAAAAAGGGAAAGGAGGCCACATATGTTTCGATCAGAACCCCTGACACACACCACCAAAGGTTAGGAATTTGTAGCAAATTCGTTTAGAACATACTGTTGCGGAACCAAGAGAAGGCCGGCGAAAGAACGCCCACGAAAAAAAAAGGGAGATATATAACATAAAATTGATTGATCATGGAAATGGTGAGGGATGATCAAGAGAAACATATTCGCAAACGACGAAACATTATCCAAGGGCAACATTCGTGTTCTTTTTTATTTGTTGTTGTTGTTGTTGTTGTTGTTGTTGTTGTTACTGCTGTTGTTGCTGTTGTTGTTGCTGTTGTTGTTGCTGTTGTTGCTGCCGCTGCTGTTGCTGTTGTTGCTGCTGTTGCTGCCGTTGCCGATGTTGTTGTTGCAGTTGCTGCTGTTGCTGTTGCTGTTGCTGTTGCTGTTGCTGTTGTTGTTGTTGTTGTTGTTGCTGTTGTTGTTGCTGTTGTTGCTGCCGCTGCTGTTGCTGTTGTTGCTGCTGCTGCCGTTGCCGCTGCTGTTGCTGTTGTTGCTGCTGCTGCCGTTGCCGCTGCTGTTGTTGCAGTTGCTGCTGTTGCCGTTGCTGCTGTTGCTGTTGCTGTTGCTCTTGTTCTTGTTCTTGTTCTTGTTGTTGTTGTTGTTGTTGTTGTTGCTGTTGCTGTTGCTGTTGCTGCTGCTGTTGTTGCTGTCCTTGCTGCTGCTGTGGCTGTTGCTGCCAGTGTTTTTAGACGTGCAGGCGCCCAATCCTTTTTGGACCACGACAGAAATTGGTCATGTTGATTCATTTGTGTTCCACATTGCAAAAGTTTCTATATGCCGTTTGCCAGCACTGAGAGAAAAAAATGTTAATTTTTAGTATTTTTTTAGTTGTTCAGCAATGTGGCGAACAAAATTTGCATGCAAAATGCCATTGGTTTGTTTTGCCAACCTCAGACAAACAACAGTCATCCAGCAGGGTATGGCAAAATTCGATGCAAAATGACCAGCGGTTTTGTAATTCAGCGGGATGGTAAATAAGATTGATGCAAAATTGCAGCATGAAAAATGAGAAGGGGTGAGGCATGCCACTTCCAAAAAAATTAGTCAAACGCCGTGAGCGCTTGAATAAGGCAGAAGGTTTAAAATTGCATTCATGCTAACCCCACCGGTGGTTTGATGATTCAGGTAGGCACTAAATAAAAATAAGTATTCCATGCCAAATTGGTAGAAATCAGGAAAAAATCAACCTGATTGAAAAAATAAATTTATAATTTATTCAGATTTATTCAAATTGGATTGACAGATCCTAAAGGGATGCGGGGGGTCCAAAGTTGGCGAACAGATTGAATGCGCTACTGAATTTTCAGCGGTCAAGAAGGTTCGGAGGAAGAAAAACCAAAAAACTAGTCAGTTTTGGTTGCAAAAAGGACGGAATAACGCTCAAAGAATCAACTCCCGAAAAACTAAGCTAGATCACTGGTCTTGATTGAAAAATGTGTAGGGAACCAACTTTTTTTCCTTTTTTATTCCTTCACTATTCACGACTTGTAAACCATTCAATTCGAACTCAACTTCCCCCTTCTCCGCGAAACGTGTTATAAGTTATAACCCACTTACTTAATAATGTTTTAGTAACTTCCTGGAGTATCCAAATAGAGACATTGGCAGGAACAAATGAAAAATTCGAGTCGAAAAAAAAACATGTCGCAAACCTTTCATTAAATCTTTGCAACTTTATTTTCCAATACTTTTTCAACAACCCGATTGTAGCCGATTTTTGTTGAATGCGGTTCGGGTCAAAATTACATAGCGCGAATCAGTCCTGCCTGTGTGTCGCCGTGCGTGTTGGTGCGCCACATCAACTCCAAAGCGAAGAAACAACAGGAATCACAACGTGCCACGTTTGAAACAATTTTTCAGGTGCCGTTTTTGTTCCCAGCTGGAAATTCGTACAGTTGTTTTTTTTTGGGAATTTCATTGGTGATTTGTTTCCGTGGTCTCAATTACAACTCATCTCATCCAAGCCGGATTTGTGCAGAATAGGGGACAACGTGAAAAATGATCTGTTTGAAACTGGTACCGGAGCACAGGTATCCTTGACATAGACTCTCATCGAGTAGATGCCGATGGATGGACAAACCGTGCATAATCTTATATGATATTTCAATCACATCTTGAAAGCGCAAACGCAAACATTTCGTGTTTTTGTCTCATACACAAGGCGCACAGTGATGCAACCATTGGTGTACTCTTCGTCCATCAAGAAGTAAAGCACGCCGCTTTCGCTGTGCCCATGGAGCAGCACAAGCGCCCACGCACTGATGGCAACGATGATACTGCCAGCAGCGCTGTGGGAGAAACATTTACAGAGCTGGAGGTGTTAAACATTAGCGGTGAGTGCATGTTGATATTGAATGTAGCAGACTCCATGCTTGGTCGTGAGTTGTGGAACTTGATTTTGGATGAAGTTCCAACTAAGCCAGGCCTTCAGTTGGTTGTATCCCATACTGCAAGGCTTGCGCTGAATGAAAGTTTGAAACAACAAGGACTCGGGGGTCAACGGGCACAGGTGTCGGCTACCTACATCCCGGTCAATTTGCTGGCTGCCCTTCGTTTTGCCCACGGAGACAGCGTGGAGGATGAAGAATTCTCCTTGAATGGGATTACGGAAGTGACAGGAGTTGATGAAGCCACATCAGCCTTGCTGCACAATTTGCCTAAAAGCCTTCGCACCTTGACATTTGCGCCTGGTTTCAATCAAAGACTTCAACAGGTGCGATTGCCACCAAACCTACGAACTTTGAATTTTGGAACATATTTCAATCAGAGNGCAGGCCTTCAAAGCTTGTGTTTGGGGTATTCGTTCAATCAGAGCCTGGACAACGTGACATGGCCAGCAGGCCTTAAAAGTTTGACTTTCGGACACGACTTCAATCAGAGCCTCGACAAAGTGACGTGGCCAGCAGGCCTTCAAAGTTTGACTTTTGGTCAGAATTTCAATCAGAGCTTTGACAACGTAACATGGCCAGCAGACCTGCAAATCTTGACTTTTGGAGGGCGGTTTAATCAGAAATTGGACAAGGTGACATGGCCAGCTGGCCTTAAAAGTTTCACTTTTGTCTGTAGGAATGGTAGAAGATGGGCGGAGTCTGATGTCGTGTTGCCTAGGGCGCTTCGCACCTTGGTGACTGCAGAGATGAAGTTGATGTGTTGAACAAAATAATGTCAAGGCCAGCGGCCAGAGTGTGGTTATGTGTGTTTGAAGCTGTTTAGGAGAGGAGAATGCACCTCTTTAGAGATGTTTGAAAGGATAGATCGACTCATGGTTGAATTGGTAAACTTTAGATGGTCACTATTGATCGGATAACCATCGTTGATCCGCCGTTGATGACCCCTTAAGGAAATCCAAGAAAAATGAGCGGGGAAAACCCTGGCTGTTCTGGATTATATGCATACATATGCAGACATACTGTTGATGGAAGTAAATGCTGCACCACTTGGAATGTATAAAATCCTGTAAATGATGAGATGTTTACCACATCAACTGGTGCTCAACAGCATTATTTATATGTATATATGGAATGAATGACTTGTATAGTCCTTACATATATGGTCCCGTAGAAGAAGCCAACCCATTCACATGGTTCACTTCTCCAAGATTCGGTACGGTAAAATTGTCATGACGTCACCACGGCGTTCACCGAGGATGGATTTCCACACTGTTCAAAGAAGGTCGTTTGTAAAGGCAATTTCCCTTCTGTTAGGGTTTGCCAGAATGGTGAAAACAGATTGAAATTGGAATTATGTCCAAGTAGAGTAGGGCATGTTAATTTGCATGTTCTCGCAACCTCAGCTTCGTCGTCCCCCTGATTTGGTTCACAGTGGTAACGTTGGGCAGCCACTAAAAAGAACCTTATCTGCCTATGTCGTCTGCATCTGTTCGATGCTTATTGGAAATTAATGTGACGATGTGGGTGGGTGAGAGATTAGGACTTGCAACGTGGGCGAACCAATCAGGCAAAACATGTTTGTTAAATTTGCTGGCGACTGCCGTGTTGTTCTTCTTCGATGTGTCCGCCTTTTTTCCGAAGGGATGCTCAATAATTTTCAAGAATGCGCCGCGTGCACCTGTGAATTAGCTTCGTCACAACTCACCGACATAGCCAAACACATGTATTTAGTAGGACCTTTTTTGAGAGACCGCAGTGGCTCATCATGACAACATGAAGCATGCAATCATAGAATCATAGAATAGTGCAAGCAAACCTTTATACAAATCAAGAGGGCCATGATAGTCAGAAATGCGTTGAATCTCGAGTGTGAAAATAGTTTTTATCATGGGATCATGGGATCAATGCCCACAATTGAAAGGGAAATCACCGCCTTATTTGTCAAGAATAATGGTAAGGGATGGTAAGAATCCCCTCTGTGAGGGCCTTGGACTTGGAAACGACTTTGGGGGTCCGGATCTCGGATCGAGGAATGGAAGCCGATGAGATGGTTTCAGCAGCTGCATCAGATATGTGCTCGGAAGAATCCTTTGGCGACTTGGAAGTCGGAGATTGAAAACATCAACAAGTTGTCAGATGTAAATGTCTATTTTTGTGTGTTGGAAGGGTGTTTTGTGTGAAGGAAATGTTGTTATATATGTGGTGTTCATTGTTGAAGCGTTTTCTTCTCACCACCGCACAGCAGTTGGGTCAATCAGGTCCAACATGATTTGAACATATTGCTGGAAAGGTATAAACACCCCGGAAGACTAACATGGAACCTGAGAATAGACCACTGGAAAAGGAAACTCATCTTCCAAATCATCATTTTCAGGTTCTATGTTAATCTTCCGGGGTGTAATCAACTAACAAAATATGATATGACAATTTGCTGTTTTTTACGTGATTCAGAGCAGGAAATCCAGGGCAGTTGGATGGACAGAAGGAAGTGGAAAAAAATGGTTAACCTTCCATACCTATACCTTTGAATGAATGCAGCGGTAGGTGTACACATGTGCCACATTCGTCAAGTTGCGTAAGTTAAAGCGGAAGTTTTTGGTGGATGGAAATGTCAGCAAAAATGTCATGAAACGTCCGCATCCCTACATGCGCCAAAAAAATGAACAATTAGCTATGTCCAGTAGATATAGCTATTGAAATCTGTTGCATACCATGGGCTCCCCAAACCTTTTTTTTTCAGGTTTCTTATGGTATTCCTAACCTGGTCTGTTTTAGGGTGGCCAAAACTTCTATATCTTTCCATGGGTTCTTAGGGACCCCCTAAAAAAAAGGTGGGATGAGTTAAACTCCCCAATGTAAGGAGTTGATCGACCCTGGCGCGGTATAACTTTTTCAGTAGCTTGTCTGTTCTTTAACAGATCCATCTCCCTCAAGATCCATGGAACAAAAACATCCTCGAGGCCATAGAATCGGGACGAAGAGTATAGGCATGCCTATACTAATTGATCCCATCAAAAATCAACACAATTTTGCAGTAGGTATACCATATTACCAACAACATCCAACAACCATGCAACCCTACAAGTAATTTGGTTTGTGTTTTTGTTTGGGGGGAGGTTCCCCCCAGTTGCAGTTTTCCCCATGTATTACGAGTTAAGCTAGCCATAGGTGCGACCCGCTGCCCACCCCGAGGTACCATGGCCTCACCCGAGTCCAGCCGATTGGGTCGTGCCTCGAAGTTGGCACGCTTTAAGGATCGTCAGCTGCAGGCGCGCCGTTGACCATCATGGATGTTAACGGGGGCACCCCCCTACGAACCCGACTGGATGTCCCGTTGGGATGGAAAGTGGATGGGATCAAAGATGAGGATTGAAAAGTAGGTGAAATAACACCCCCAATATATCCCAATATGCCGCAATTTACTAACCATTTGATCCTAACTTCCTGAATTCAATCCAAGTAACGTATATCTCCTCCCCAGAAATACAGCCAGGGCCTTAAGTTGAAGGTGGGGAGCTTTGACAAAATGCCATAAGTTACCTGTTTTAAAACGGTTGATGATTCAGAAATCGGGCCAAACAGTTAGATACCCCAATAGTCTACCAAATATGTAGCAATTTTTCAATACATCTCGGGTGGTTAGCCGGATTTTGGACTCCATTAACAGTGATAGGACTCCATTTTATTTAGGTATATTAGATTTCGGTTTAATTACTACACTTTTTTCGGCCTAAGGCCTGCATTTTTGTGGGGGACAAATGTAGGTAACGAGGTGACCTGTTTCTACCCTTTAAATTGGATAAAAAAGTGATACAATTTGACGCATATTTTTGGAACAATGGGTGGCTCAACCACCCGCTAGTTTTTTGTTGTTGTTCAAAAATTTCCCATATGTTTGCTCCCATGTCTTGGCTTGTAGATTTGGAACATTTCCACAAAAAAAAACATGAAGATTCCAATTCGCATTTTTTTTCAAAATTGTGTTTGCTTTGGATTTGGATATCTTCAAATGTTCACGGAGGTATTCATGGCTTTCTTCCACATTTTATTTTTGCAGAGGCTCTATGGTTCTCTCATTTTCAGACGTGCCAATGTCATTCATTCAATGTCGTTCACTGGCGTCACTCAGGTCTTACAAGCTTTGAGTCTGAAGCAACGCTACTTGGCATGTGAAATGATTGATTTTACGAGATGTTGTTATACAAATAGCTACTTTTTCTTTTTTAACTACAGTAAATGCATCTGCAGGCACCGTGTTTCAAACCCAGCCATTTTGAAAGCCCTTGGGAACACCAATCCAAGGGTTCTTTTAAGATGCTTGGTTGCTTGGTTGGTTGGTTGGTTGGTTGGTTGGTTGGTTGGTTGGTTGGTTGGTTGGTCGGATTTCGAAAAAAAACCTGAGGGCAACAAAGTGCAGAGAACGATTCCGAGTCCGAGATCAATCGTCAACATACTCCGGATGTGCCACTTTCAGGACGCATCTCTCGGTGAACCAAAAAAAATGAGGGTGAAAGGACAGGAAATTTGGGGAGATTTTCCTTGAGCCAATTTGAGGACTCACAAATGGATTCCCGGAAGATGTGGTCTTCTTGTTCTGGAAAGAGCTAAGATAGCATCATGTGCTGTAATCATCTTTGCAAGCTTAGTTTTTATTTCAACTGTGTTGGAAGGGCTGCAAGCTTTGCATGAACTTCCACTATCTTGTGTGGTATGGCTCCCATGGCGCAGCCAGCTAGGATGGGATAGGACCGGTATGGTGATTTTCCATGAAGTGTATTCAAGTGTGTGTTTCTTTTCCAAAATGTACTCACTAGTAGGTTTTGCCACCACTGCTGTCAGCCAAAAAACGTGTTTTGCTGCGTAGGTTCGTTGGCATCTTTGAATCATTTCAAAATTTCCAGGACGTTCTGCCACACAATCTTCCTTGGCACCATCGCCACGAACGCAGAAAGGTCCTAATCTAGACGATATCGAAGACAAAGTGCAGAGCAGACAATTAGCTGAGATGCTTTCTGAGATGACAACTTTGAGTACTCAACTAAGTCACTTCGAACTGCAGTTAACAAAGGTTTTTTTATGTATTCTTTTGTGTTGGCAAATCAGACGTCCGCCAGAGGTTCCTTGGAAGTTCGTTCAAGAATTGCATCACGTGTGGTATGAAAGCGTATCATTACCGCTGTTTTACACTGTGTCGCAATCAAGTATCGTTCAGATCTTTTATTCTTCCATTGGATTTCTGTCCTCAAACCATTTGACAGATGTCGCAGATGTCATCCGAACCCGAGGTGATCAGAAGAAGCACATTGAACAGCTGGCCTCCACAACTGCTGCAGTAGCATCTCAAAAGAGTCTCAACGAATTTATGCAGCGCATGGATGAACAGCACAAGACTCATGTGGCAGAGATGCTTGGCCCAAGATTTGCCATGTTTTGCCTTATCAACAGGTAGCCTCCTGAGAGTTCATAAGATCACAAGTAAGTCAAGTGCATCAGAAATCGCAAGTGTCATACATCCCACTCGTATCTTGACCTTCGGTTGTGGAGTGAGTCAGGATGCATCATCTTCAGCGGTCCTTCCCCACCGAGAGTGAATGTGAAGGGCTTCGTGTCGAGTTGAACGCTTCCAAGAAACGACAGCACTCCCTGGAGCAACAGCAGGTGCAGAGTGCATGGTTGATGTGCTATGATGTGCTGATCTTTTGTGATTTGAGAAATGCAAAGCATAGGAAAAAACCATTGGGTTGTTTAGTTTGAGGTATTGTTTGGGGGATGAAAAACTTTCCCCAGTTATGTTGGGATTATTTCATAAACCATGCAATAAGGATCCCTATTAAACAACCAGTATTTCAATGGAAAGTAAAAGTTTTTATTTTTTTGTGGGGGGGGGAAGAAAGTCTTCATCGGTTCTCTATGTTTTGACTGGGAGTGCAGGGCAATCTTCTACTGTACGTTACTGTACAAGTTTCTTCTACTGGCAGCTATCGAGACCGGAGTAGAGACCAGAATGGCACGAACCTGGATTTAAAGATACATAGGTCCAAATGTATCCAAATGTTAATAGATCTAAAGTGAAGGAGACGAAGAATGAAATCAGACAAAAAAAGGCTGATATCTTTCATCCCATAATCATGGAAGTGGAAAGTGGGCGCTTCCAATATTAGTTTCCTTTCATTTAGGGCAAGTTTCCACTTCCATGATTATGGGAGAAAAGATAGAAAAGGGTAAAAGCCACCAGAAAAGAATCCACCGACACCATCATTGACAAAGATTTCTCAACTCCCACCAAACAAAAAAAATGAATGCAAGAAACTCAATTTTCAATAAATTTCATACCATCCATGGGACTGACTGGTATATCTATACTTAACATTTATACATTTAATATTCGGATTTTAATAATATATATCAGTCCCATGGATCCTATGAGAACTGGTGGAACGCTCAAAAGCCTCTGCTTTTGTTGAACAAAAACGACCTTAGGACCTCGATCTTGATCCAATAACTTTCCAAAACACCCCCAAAATGTAACAGCAAAAGCCCCTGAAATTCATGATGGGAACTGGAAGTATCCGATACTTTTCTTTTGGGTGTTTTGGTCACTTTTCAGTATTTTTTTGGCTGTTGAACTTCAGGGTAATCGGAAGTCGCCAACTTTTGTGTCAAGTACCCTCCAGGGAACGAGAAAACAATATCCCATTCTGATCCCTTCAAAATCCGGCCCACACTCGAGTCGATGATTTTCCCGTTTCGCTGCCCCCCCAGATATGTGGTGATGATATGTTTTCTCGTTTCCTGGAGGATAAGCTCTTGAGTGGTATGATTCCTGCAGATCTTGTATGATCTTGTAGATTTGTTAGTGTCGATTTGTGAGGGTTTTCTTCGTGAGTGAAAACGTTCTTTCAGGTGCTTTTGGAAAGATCTTGGGCAGAAGAGAAAGCCACTTTGGAGAAAGAAACCCGGCGTGAAAATATAAATCCATCTTCTTTCAATCATACTTCAGTGGAACATGGGGTTTCTTTCACAATCAAAACATGGGTCCCATCTCAAATTATTCTTAGATATTATTAAAATCTTCCATTATCCCAAAAATCCTGGATGGAAGTGTATATGTATATGTATATATAATATATATATATATATGCAATAAACTTAGTAAATCATTTGCTTTTTGGTTGGGTGAAACTTCATCCTTGCAACTGCCACAACTCAACACCTCACCAACCAACGATCGATCGACCAACCTCAAACAGCTTCCGGGTTCCCCGTGACGCAAAACAAAAATCCGCGTGGCCTCGGCCTCGTCCTCGTCGTCGTCCTCGGAGGAAGTGACGCGACTTCGTGCGCGTGAAAGCAATTTGGTGCAACAAATGCAGCAGGTGATTGTCGAAGCTCCCGAGACAGTTGAAGTGAGTCAAAGGCTTAGCGGCTTAGCGCCATATGTGGGGATAATGGGATGGTAAAACTACCGTTATCGACTTATATGATAGAGGATGGTCTAGAAAAAAAACAGTAGTAGGGGTTTATATGCCCGTTATATCCCATGATACGGGGCTTACATCAAAGATGTGGAAGGTCTTTAATCAGTTCCCTAAATTGTTTGATGAAAACTGATGAGAAATGCAATTATAGACATATAAAGATCACAACATGCGTATTACAATGCGGATAACATATCAATAATGCTTCTCTATGCTACATAACATGCAGTTTTTGGAAGTTTGAACTACTTCCAACAAAGGTAGGTGAGTTACGCCATGTAAAAAACTGCTTTATAAAGGTCCGCCGCCTCAACGGCGCAAGCCTGGACTCCTCTTGGGCCTCGGTCTTGTAGGGCTCTTTCTGGCAGGAGTGGAGGGAGCGGAGTTGGGGGTTTTTGGAATGTTGGGGAGTTGAGATTCGTGTGGATTGTATGGACCCCTCCCATGAGGGTCCATGTATTTAATTGTATTTACCTCATGGTTTGACTCATGATTCATGTACGGTTTTGTTTTGAGTTTACCTACATTATTTGGTTGAATTTATTGGTACATCTATGGTAAATATTCCATACATGGAACATATGTCACTGGTTAACCCAAGGAGGTGATGCACCGAAGATTCTTTGCAGAAGTTTTTTTTTGGGACCAAGTTACCAGCTGGCAGAGTGTGGAGAAAAATCATCCCCTCCCCCCCAAAAAATGTGGCTCCAGGGATGGTGGCTCATTGGTGGCATCGTCCCAGCCCCGAAGCTTTTCATAAAGAGACTGGTCTGGGACAGCTGAAAGGCATTCACCTACGTGGAAAAGGCGTTTGTCGGGCCGCTGCCAGTTCAGCTCAATGACTGAAAGCTGCAAGATACGGAAGATGTTTCGGGAGGAATTCTGACGTGGTCCTTCCGGATGTTCCCCCAATTTTTCTCCCATTAACAAATTAAAAAACACATGTTCCCCCCACTTTGTCCAGCTTGCTAAACTTAAACGTTGTGTTATTTTTTCCCGAATGCAACGAAAAAAAACGATGAAAGAAAAACACAAACCGCCTTTTTGCCCCGGGAAAATGCCCTGTTTGATCCGAGAAAAAAGACACCGAAACTACCTCCGCTGCTCATTTTGAGCTGCTCAAGTTAAATCGACACGATATCGATTATCCTTTGGAGCTCTCTCTCAACGCCGTTTGGGCCCCTAAGAATTTGCAGCAGCTGAACCTGACTTCCTGTTTTGGGTGGCAAAGAATTTCTAACAAGATGTCAATTTGTTTTTGAATGATGATTGCTTCATAGTATAGGGGATTCTGAAACATCATGATTCATTAATGAATGATTCTAACAACCTGGAAAGCCAAGTGCCCTATTTTTAANTCATGAAAATCTTGCCAGAAATTGGATTTGTCTTGCGATTGTTGTTTCCAGCACCTCAGAGCTTGGCCTGAAATATTTAGGACGTCAAAGGTGTGCAGTTTGGTGTATCTGTAGATGCCTAAGTGGCGGTCCACCATGTTGCTTAAAATCCTTCAGATTTTCCACCAATTTGTAGGCAACACCTATGGAAAGGGATAGGGATAACAGCATGATTTGTGTGTATAAGTCGGATGTGCTTATAACATATTTATGTATAGATGCTCCATGTATGGAATATGTAGCTTGAACCTACATTTTTGCTTTTTTGGTTCAAGGCAAACGTGGGGTAAATGTTATAGCCTTACGCGGAGTCCATATTGGTTGTGGGTTAGTTCATCATGCGGCAGATCGAAGTCACAGGTGGGGGACGCTGGATTTTCAAACCGACCAGCAAAATGTTGCCACGGGTTTGGGAAGATATTAGTTATTAATATTAGAATGTTATTACATAGATGTTATTAGTCAAGATGCTGCCCTGTTATCCAGAAGTCTTGATGTAGTTATGTGGTGCAACCCCCCATTTTTTTTGGGTGACCATGGTCCTGAGATGTGCAGGACCAGATGGTACACGTATCCTTGGACAGCTGGGGAGCCCGAGTTTTTAGAATCGGATTCGTTACAATTGTGTTACAGCATTTGTGTGGCCATCTCATCAGGAAAAAACCAGCTAACTCTTAAAGTTCACTATTTTTTCATGCAGGGTGTTAACTTCCAACCAAAATGCATGTTTTTTTCATGTTGTTTTCCTCTAGCACTCTTATAGGCTGTTGGATTCTTCCGGGCGGGTACGACGTTTCTCGATTCTTCCCTAGTCTTCCTCAGGAATGCAGGATGCACGATGCATACCATCCAGCATTGCTTTTGGCCCCCCCCCAAGAAAAAGCATTCAGCACCTCCCATTTTGTTGTGAGCAGGAATGAGAAGATTGACATGATGATTAGATTATTTACCCTTCCTGAAACTAACAGCAAAAGCACCTGAAAATGGATGATTGGAATACGATTATTTCCTTTTGGGGCAAAAGACCCATTTTCAAGGGCGAACGATTATCACATCATCTTCAAGCAGATTATATATACGTAAAGATACTGTTCATATATTTGGTGTTTCTTGGCTTAACCTTAAAGTCTATACCTTTGTGAATGCAGCCCGTTCTATCTATTCACAATTCTACAGCGCGTATGTGACTGTGGGTACGTATTTGCAGCTGGATGCAATTGGCCTACTGCAATGCATGGAAGTTACACATTGTATACCCTGTCTAGTATGTTTTACCCGTTTCAAACGGTATTTAATTAAGCCCCTACGTGGGGTACAATCTAATTTGACTAACATTATCGAACGGGTTTGAAACTAGCACCTATGCTGAGATAGGGACATGTGTACATACGAGGGTATTGTAGACCAGAAAATGTAAGAGATGAGATCGCTATACAAATTCCCGTCCTGTACACAGGAAGCAACTGCCTGAATGAGGCCTCTTCAAGCAGACAGCGGTGTCACCATCTTAATTTTCAAAATGGGTTGTTTGATATGATCTTCCCCAAAAAAACTGGTGCAACTGGTGTATGCTACTCTAGGACAATGAAGAAAGTGCAACTTGATTTCAGTGGAATGACCGTCGCAGAGCCTACTGTCAGATGAGGACAAGAAAGATTCAAAGTCGGCTCCCAAGCATTGGACGAATGTGAGCCATTTTTCCTCCCTGAAAACTAGCATGGCATTGGAAAATCACCAATTTTTTAATAGGAGATACATGGAGATACATCTACACATGGTTGTTTATCCATTGCCATGTTAGTTTTCAGGGATGTATCTTCAAAAATGACGTGTTACTATCATCTAGATTATCTATAGTAGCTCCCTACCCCTCGGTGCATCTAGGTGCGGATTGCTTTTGGATTGCTACCCAAGAATTTTGAACAAACAAAAAGGCTGTTCCAATTGCTTATGAAAGAAAATTCAGCCAAACAGTTGATATAGTTTATCTTATTAAGATGTGTTTTTTTAAAGATAGATCCCAGGTGTAGAATGTCTTCCAGTATTTACATATCCGGATGGATGCACAGTGAGACACCAAACTGCTCGGTGGATCCATGATAGATCACACCTCAGCGGCATTCCTATCATAGCTGAGGCCAATGTTGCCTTTGGCTACACGTGGCGTGTTTGGCACTCAGATCAACTCAAGATTCCTGGAATGCACCAGCTCAGCCGTGAATGGGAGAGGTCCGTTTTTACCATTGTGATTTTAGAGTTACCTCTACATACATGTTTGGAACCAGGGTCCAATTTCCTGAGATCTTGGGCAACTAAGAGGTTGCTTATGGTGGTTTTCAAGTACTTTGGAACTCCAAGGAGGGTGATCTTTTAGATGGATTGTGCTATGGATGTGCTTTTTTATTGGTATTTTCTGTAAGGGATCATCTCCAACCTATTAATGGATGTTGTTGGTTCTGGTAAGATGTCGTCAGTAGCGGATATAATCATCCAATTAGAAAGTATCGACTGTACCGCTTATATACCAGGTATATATTGCCTTGCAGGGTTTTTTTCGGCAGTTTTAAGGTCCCGAAAAATATCACGGTCCACCTTTTTGCGGAACCTGCAGAAATGAAGAATTCGACCCAATGCTTGGTCAGGAAAAGATTTTCTCTTTGCAGCTTTCCATCCCCTTTTTTACGCCGACCTGCAGCAGACCCGCATTCTTTCTCACCACATTTGCAGCTTGCGACAGCCATTCGGAGCAGTATCACTGATGTATCACTGATGTACTTGTGAAAGAGGAAACGTACCAGGAGATGTGCCAGGTGTACTCCAGGTTTTCATTCGAAACATTTTGGAAACAGAATGCCACGTGCAGATGGCACGTTTTTACAGTGTTTTACCGCTCTCAGGGCTTGGTGTGACATTGAAGATGATGAGGCGTGCAGGAATGACGCTTTTGAGTGCCAAGAGCAAGTGGGGATGTGTTTGAGATGTTTGTTTTGGCATGTTTTGGTTGTACCCTACTCCATATCCATGCACCATGCGGTCCGACCCTTGGCACCATATTTTCACGGAAAAAATTGCCCGGCCCAATCGTGCCTCAAAGAGTTTCCTGCTCCAGTTTCGATCCTGGAATATCGCAAGTTGCTCCTTGAAATGTCCAAAAACCGTCCATATGCCCATCCACACTGTTACTTTCGTTGCGACTTTTCTATCACCACTGCTCATCACGTCTATACAATTATGTATCACCATCTATCAGTGCAGCATATCATTGCACATCATTTAGCACCATCATCATCATCATCATCATCATCATCAGCATCATCATCATCATCATCATCATCATCATCATCATCATCATCATCATCATCATCATCATCATCATCAGCATCAGCATCAGCATCAGCATCAGCATCAGCATCAGCATCAGCATCATCAACATCAACAACAACAACAACAACAACAACAACAACAACAACAACAACAACAACAACAACAACACNGCATCAGCATCATCAACATCAACAACAACAACAACAACAACAACAACAACAACAACAACAACAACAACAACAACAACATCGTCAACCATCAACATGATCCACCAATCAATCAACAGCAGTAGCAGTTACAAGTATTTTACAAAGAACTTTTTTCCTTGATCCCCCAAATCACGTATTTCACTCATCACTCTACAGGACAATGAAGACACGAAAATTTTCAGGCCTCACAACTCACAGTGTCAAGAAGGTTCATTGCAACTGGAAACAGGACCTGACTATAGGAAACGAAACGGGACCTGATATTTCTACATATATTCGAACCACATTTCGCAACGGACGGTCCGTGGTTTGAAAGTTTGGGGTACCTGCGTTGTATCAAAGTTTGGAAATTGAAATCCTCGTGGATTTCCGGGTGTCACCTGGTGTCACCTGGAAGAGCTAGAAGATGTCAAATTCCTCGTGATCAAGATGAAAATTTCCAGATGAAAACATCCCCGAAAAGTAAAGGCTGGAGGATACCCAAAATGATTGGCCTTGGAAAAGGTGGGGACTCCTTTCAAATATGCCATATGGGCCATTTTGGGTATCTAAGATTAGATTTCTGGGGTCTATCAACATCCATTTCATCATCGTGGGGGGGCGGACTTCAGCTTCGCCATTTGGAGCTTGGTTCTAAGCTTCGCGGACAATGCCTCCGGGCCTCCGTGAACAGGAATTGCAGGCGAAGCGGTTCGGGTTTGTTGGGTGACTTCGTGGATGAAATATGATATAACCCATAGCATCCATGGGACGATTGTATATTTACGGTTACTAATTTACCACAAAATCAACTAAATGTAGGTAAATATACCATACATGGATGGTATGGGCAATATGATGGAATGAGAAAATCATATATGAAAAACAATGGGAAAGGCGTGAAGAGTTACAAAAGACTACAAAAGATCATTGCTAACTTAGGGCATCCATTTGCATTTACCAGTCTAGTGTAAGCGACACTTTCTGATCATGGATTCGTCGTACCCGCTCTGACATATTCCCGGGCATAATGGAGGGACGAGTCGGCTTCCCCGATGATAGCATGCAAACAGTATCAAACAGTGGTCAAGCAAAAGCCAACCAATCGATCTTTGAAGCGCCCAGCATTTTTGTATGATACCTCGAATTTGAAAAAAAGCAAACCCCTTCTCTTTCGAAATATTTTCAATGAAATGTTCAAGGGAGCCAATTCATTTAAGATGATGATTCAATTTAACATAATTTGACAATAAATGAGAATAATCATTTTTTCAATACCCATACAATTCCATGCGTGGCATATTTACCTACATTTGGTTGATTTTTTTATTGTAAATGTAGGTATATAAANCGATGGACAGCTCAACTGCAGTCACTTTGAACAGCAGCAAATCCGAAGGAATCCGAAGGAATTGCTGGTTTTCACATGTTTCAGTTTCCCCAGAAATAAGTTTTTTTTTTTTTTAAATATGGTTTAATATCCCATAGGATCCATGTATGGTATATTTACCTACATTTGGCTGATTTTTATAGTAAATTAGTAGGTAAATATACCATGCATGGATGGTGTGGGTACGGTTTAAAAAAGGCCTTATTAAGGGAAACCAATGGTTAATAAGCCCGAAAAATAAGGGCCGGCTATTTTCTCAGGGGGGGGGTTTTCCTCGCCTGGGGGGGAAAAATTGACCAGCCATGACCAAAGGACCTGATGTTTCCAACAGTCTTAAGTGCTCAACTCCCACTTGCCTGGGTGGTTTTACAGAGGTTTTATTTTCACCCCGGAAATGATCCAATTTGACGTGTTTTTTGCATAAATGGGTTGAAATCAACCACCAAGTAGCCTGAATTGCCATTGAATTTCTTCAATTTCTGAGAAATTTAATCAATGTAGATTGGAGTTTTGGGGTCCAAAGCAGTCACTTGTTCCTTGGTATTTACATATAGTCCCTTCAAAATCCCTCATAAAAACCCTAGTCAATTATTTTTCGCTAAAAAGATGGAGCTTCATGATTCATGATATCGGATATGTCCTCAAAATTCCAGGATCACCGTTTCACCGATGACAAACCCAGTGAAAGTCGAATGGTCTTTGATACTGAGCTCAGTCATCAAGCAAGCCGATTCTACCCAGGACGAAAACAAAAAAGACACTCATCTTCTGACGACAACAAAATCCAGAGCGAAGGCCTATATACGTATACATCACCACAACTGGAATTTCACAAGATAAGTGGCTATCTATTTATACCTCGGAAAGGCCGCATGTGACACTTTTTTAACATGAAGTCATCATGTACTGTAACCTCCAGTTTCCATCTTCCTTAAATTTTGTTACCTTGTTTTTGTTGTCCTGGTTGACCTTGACCTTCCCAAAAAAAGTGCCGCTCCATCATTGGTCACCTCTTCGGTGTGACGGAAACTCTAAGGTGAGTCTGAGGGGTGCAGGGCTACAAAATTTAGCCAGAAGTACTTCGACCTTGGAGGTTTGGATTTGTTGACCTTGGAGGTTTGGATTTTTGTTTTCTTCCCTAAGGATCCCAGATATTTCCTACCTACAAATCCTATGACCTGGTGAATGGGATTTAGACTATCAATCCTACTCTAGTGGTCTGGATTCTTAGGGCTTGAGTTTTCCCAGGAAGTTGGAATCCCTAAAACAAATTAATTGTTGGCAGCAGGGTTTTTGACACTAAAAGTCCATATTTCTGGACTTGAATGATTCTCAATTTTCGTTTTTCTTGTTGAATTCTGGGACATGAATTCATCCAGCGAAATGAAATGGTATTCTTTCCTTCAATGATCGATCGGCAGGCTACAGCACATGAGTGGCAAGAGGAATGTCAACTTTTGCGCACCCAAATGCAGATGCAAGCACGCCGCCACTTGAAGGCAATCATTAGGCACATGGAAAATGTGAATATCAGTTATATATGATAAACATAGATATTTTCATGTACAGTATTGTACAGTGCATAGAATATATGTATATATATATATATGTATACACACAAGAAAGACTTTGTGATATACAGTATTGCCGTTGTTGGAATCTAGTTGCTCATTTGATAAACCCTAGCCCCGTTTTTGTCCCTGAGGCCCTGAGGATTTGATTTATTTATTTATTAATGGTCCTTCTGGGGAACCCGGGCACATGATTCTGCAACTGGAGGCATGACAGACATGCGCCAGAACAAATGACAATAGGCAACGTCATCCCTTTTCAGTCTCGGTTCCATTCATTTCACCCAACGACAGATATAAAGCCGACCTCGAATTTTGACATACACCCCTGAAATTTAACATGGAAATTTAACATGGAACCTGAAAAGGGGGGTCCCTGGAAAAGGAGATTCCGAACTTGGAAACCATCATTTCCAGGTTCCATGTTAAATTTCGGGGGAGTAGACACTTCCTTCTGTGAGGTCAGCGTACCTTGATGCTATTGATGCTAGCCGGCTTTCTGGTATTCGTTGTCATTGCTTGGCTGTCAGAGGAGGAAAAGATGTCCAAGCTCAAAAAGGAGGACCTTCGAATTTTTTCAAAAACCGATCAAGAGAGTGATTCCAGGGACTCCCAAGGACATGGGAACCCTATGGTAAGCTTCCCATACTATTCCCATATCTTTCGGGATTCTTATGGGAATAGTATGGGGCCCAATAGGGGGCCCCATTATGTCCCACTATTGCAGGTCCCTGAAAATCCCACAAAAAACCGAGGGGTTTTTCCATGAGAGGAAGCCGGCTTCTGTGGGGTGAAGTTTAGAAGTTTCCTTCAAAGTACCCTCCCTGGAAGTTTAACGACATAACACCTGAAAATAGTATAGGCCGAAACCCAAAAGGAAAGGATCGTTTTTCAACCCGCCAATTTTTCAGGTGCGAACTGTTAAATTTCGGGGGTGTACATGTTTCGATGTTCGAAAGATTTTACGATTTGCCCATGGTCTTTTTATCACATTCCATGATGGTGTGTCTTCAACAGGTCTTCCTTTTATTGGGGGGGGTGCGGCTGGGAGAATTTCATACAAATTGTGAATTGTGAATTATAGCTGATTCTTGGGGAAGGGAACTAAGGAAATCTGAGTTGGAGTTATCCAAAAATCCCTTCAACAAAAATCCATGGAAAAAATAGGTACCAAAAAAACAGATCTAAAGATCTCATTTGGGTTTTTTATTGCTCCAGTTTTTTTTTGGTTCTCTACCCCCCAAAACAAATCCCTATGGATCCTTTTGTACCTCCTAAGAATATACGACTTACCCCCAAATTGTACCCTTTTCGTGCATTCCTAGCAGCGGATCCTTGGATCCTTAGGGAATGTCACTTGCAAAAAAAAACACTTGACTAGGAGGTCAAGATGCAAGAGCAGCTCGAGAGTCTAAAGAGGGATATTGCCAACGGCACAAAGCTCCGTTCCTTGGGTTTTCTTTCGTGGAAAACGTCCCAAAACCACCGAGATTTCCCCCCAAAAAATAGCCCTCCTTGAAACTAACAGCAAAGTTGCGCCTTGAAAATCAATGGCTCGGCTGGGTTTGATGAAAGTCCTTCTGGGTTCCGGGGCTATGTTAGTTTCAATTTAGTTTCAGGGAGTGTAAAACAGGATGGATGGATGGTAAAGGTACTGGTAGGATAAAGATATAAAAAGGACACCTTTTGTTATGAGGAATATCACTGACGATGCCGTAGAGGATTGGCTTGCAGAAACCTTGTGCCGCTTGTATATGAATTATATGATTCAGTCTTGTTTGCCAAACAGGAACCTAGGCAACACTGAATATTACAAATGCTACACTCCTAAAGTTTAGTATAGCCCCTGAAGAGTTACCTGACCTTCCAAATAGGAAGGTAGTCTTACAACCATCATGTGTGAGGTGCAATGTCAAACTTCAAGGGTGCTATGTTAAACTTTGGCTCAAGCTGGCTCGCAACAGAGACACCTGATATGGTGGCAACGGTCACAATGCGGATTTATGGCGGTGCCATGTTAGCAGCAGAGGTGGGTCCCTGGATGACACCTCTGAGCTCCATGAGGAGCCTCTGGTGCCCACGGGCAGCATGATCAGCAAAGAGGAGATGGCAGTGTTGAAGGAAGATGTGGAGAAATCCACAGGGTCTGCTGCAGGTGTTAGGTGCAGCGCAACGATGATCACCTCAACCTCACAAGTACAGAGCAGCAGTGGGCAGTTTGAGGAGTTGCTGGTGCCAACAGAGTGACGCTGCCACTGCCAATGGAACTCACCGAAGCAGTCACCAGGGTCTCGCGAAGGAGGCAATCTGAAGCGGCATCGTCATCCTTTCCTTGCGAATCTTCGAATCATTTCGAAGCTTTTGGACAGGAAGTGCCCGACATGGATGTCTTGCGGAGCCTGTTGGATTCCAATAGCTCCTGCAAGAAATCCATGTCGGGCACTGTCCGAATCGAGGAGGGCGAGGAAGCTTTTAGAGAGGCTGCTCCTCCCTGATGCCAATAGCAGTATACCGTGTGACAATGTGTGACACTCTTTACTGTACCTTGCGCAGGCCAAGTCCTACCTTTCCAGCTGTAAACTTTGATTCTGTGAAATCACAGATAAACACTGCGCCAAAATTTCCTGCAGCAAAGAGATGTTGGGTGACTTTTTTGGTTGCGACAAAAAAAGTTTCTCATTTCTTCCTCTGACTGAATCATAACCCAGGTTCATCCACGACGACATTGCCGAGCTCTCCTGTCACAATGGCCAGTTTCAATGTGACTGACATGCTCCTCGGTGTTTGCAGTGTCGATTCACACTATGAAATTGTATGAAATTTTGTTTGACATTCATGAAAACTGGAAAGGTTGACGAACGAAGATGAACGAAGATGACATATTGACACCGCAGAAGCTACCAAAAAGGTGTTGCCAAGTCTTACTCCCAGCTTTCGGAAAAAAAAAACATCCGCTCTTCTACAAAAATAATCTGTCTTGGAGTTTTTTTTTAAAAATACACTCCGGTAAACTAGCATAACAAGTGGGAAACGGGACCATTGGAAGATTTATTTCCCAAGATTTAAAAACATGGCGATTTTCCAGCTAGCAGCTATAGCCATGTTAGTTTAGTGGAGGGTAACCCCGTTAACGGTCCCATCGGGTGGTTCAGTGCCTTGTCCCACGGGACCCGAGGCTTCTGGCAGAGCCGGAAAAAAACTGACGCCGAAAAAAAAACCGCGGTTCGATCCGTAGGGTTTCACAGGAGTCCTATAAATTTGTCTCGCGAAAATAAAAAAAGAAAAAACCGACCCAGCAACTTGGCGCAGCCGAAGATTGGTTGGTTAAGCGGTTTGTTACTGTGAATGGTATCGATGTCACTTTCAATTTGGAGATAGGAATGCAGAATTGCACACGTAAGAACAGGATCGAGAAAGAGTTTGACAAAGCACATCTCAAATGAAATAATTAGATCAATTAAATTGATCAGTTGATAGATCGACCGTTTTCCATTTAGCATTTGTAGTACCAGATTGGAAATGGATTGTTTTGAAAGTTGTTACTTGTAGTCATTCGATGGTACCCTTTTTATGAGGTAAAGGCTTCTCCGCCACATCCTGGCTTTGATGTAGGGACATCCCGGGTTTGGTCTCCCAACTCCAGACTTCCTCGGCAACCCAACAAACATCCCAATCCTTAGCTGCACATAGGTGGAGGGTTATAGGGTGAACCAACCCTTCATATTGGAAATGGTTGGGTAACCCTATGGCCCTGGACCTATTTGCAGCTGAGAATCCATAATCTGAGACTGGGAGGATAGGGGGCTGACAGTTCCCTTGGTGCAGCGTGCTATGGCCATGCCCTTTGGATTTGTTTTTTTGGCCTTTGCCTCACGTATCCAATCTCTGGCCTTCATGATGCACCTGGAGGAGATGTGATGAAATTAAATGAAATTATGAGAAGATAGAAGGATAAGATTATTCTAAATTCTAACTGCACAGCGTGGCCACGAGTTTTCCTATCAATCTGTTTATATCTTTATCATACGTAATATATTATCCCTTAACTACTCCATCTCTTTTTTTCCTTCGAATCTACAATATCTCAAATCCTGGGCCTTTATGGTCCCTTTAATTTTTTCACGTGTCCGTCGCATGTTTTTTTTTTTTAACCACCGACGGTCAGACGGACCATCAAAAGACCACGGTGGACGCTGTCAAGGCAGGACATATTTCCGCCCGCAAAGTGAAACAGGAAACGCAGTTGTAACAAATCCGGTAAACGAAGATGGACATAACGTGTTGACTATTTGAAGACTGTATCATTACCCTCCAAGGAACTAACAAATCCCACCTAACGGGAAAATGAAAATCATGGACTCAAACGTGTGTTGGGAAGGGATGTGTTAGTTCCCAGGAGGGTAGTTGATATTCAAGATGGGGATTTTCCATGGCCATGTTTAGGAGAGGGTAGTTGTTGGTTGGCTTTGGGAGCTGACGATTCGTGTATGTAAAGTCATGATTTGGATTGGAAACTACTAGCCAAAATCAAATCATGAATGGATGATGACCTTGGAAGGTAATGGTTTCACCTATGCCTCTTTTCATGTAAAAAAAGGGACGCTGCTCCTGGGTGTTTCTTTGGTATATTTTTGGACTCGTGATGCGTGTTGGCTATTTGTTTGGATTCCCTGCAAAATTTGAATCCGGGAGATTTTAGCCCATTTCCAGGATATGGATTTTTTGCATCTTGCTTTTTGGGAGAAGTTTCTTGTGTTTCTTTAAGGAGTGTTTATGACATGTTTAATATGAAGTAAAGTTCCTCACTCCCTTAAAAACTAACATCAGTATCCTATGAGAAAATCAAAGTGGTTGGAAGACAATCCTTTCCTTTTCTTTTGAACATGGGCCCTTTTTCAGGTGACATTCGTTCAATCCCAGCTAGTAAGTACTTAGTAACCCCTAGTTACAAACCATTTAGGCCATTTGGAAGGGGTCCCACAACCCGATCCTTAGGGGACTTACTAACCATGCTTACTAATCCACTGGGATGATCCTCCGGAAGCACCTTGAAATTGTGATGATGCGTCACAGGTAGAGCAATCACCAAAGAACAAACGAAAGCCTCGCAAGATGAAGGAACGATTGGCGGGTTCTGCTCAGAAAGGATGGATCTTAAACAAAGCCCAAATCCCACTAAACATGCCCTTTCCAAGAAGGCTGCGGATGACATGCATATACATGGATCATTCGAAAATTTGCATGTTGTAAGTTATGTATACGAATGTTTATTGCTTCTGATTCTAATCGGTTGTTTTTTTTGTGCAAGTTGGGAAGGAAGCACTATTGGGTACTGTTGGAATGTTTGAATTTCGGTGTGAAGACAGAAGCAGAGATGAGCAATGCTGCACTTGGGCTAGCATTAGCATGACCAACGCGTTGCCCAAATTCACTGAAGCATCCCACACAGCCCGTTTGAAATAGATCGGGTCCCAGATGCATGGAGTGTGCTGCTGGCCATTGCGGCCTTGCCCAAAAATTAAGCATTCAATGCCGTTTAACTAGATGTTCTTGTCGTTCTTGTGTGCCTTTTTGACTAGGATAACCTGTACCAGTCTTGTTAGCATTCATAGTCAAAGCCCATCGAAGTTTTGAAACTGCGACCATTTTGGCTCAGCAAAGATGGAGCAGGAAAGGCTAATGGAACCTTGGCTTATCTCAGTGGTTGGATGCGGGCCAAGTAAGTGACGATATTCTGCTGACCAGGATGTGTGTTCGAAAGGTTTTGGATTACTGGATATACAATATTTTGGACAATTTGGTATTTTGAGGGTTCAAGACTTCTTGCTAACCGCGTTCTTCCGTTCCTCCTAGTAGCTGCAGTAGGAGTTGTAGATTGTAGGTGTAGGAGTAGTACCAAAAATCATTGATAACCACCACACTTGGAGGATCATCCCAGTTAGTAAATGGTTAATAACCATGGTTAGTAAGTCCCCTAAGTAGGGTTATTCCCCTTCCAAATTGGCTAAATGGCTTATAAATGGGGGTTACTAACCTCAAAATTGACTGGAAATTTGGACTGGTCCCGTCCCTGCGCGGTTCGGGACCCACCAATCGTTCAGGAAGAGGGCCGCAGCAATGAGCAGCTGCACATTGAGGAGCGCTGCCCTGCAAGCATCCCTGGAAAATTCACATGTCCCCCCAAAAAATGGGACCATTTTAGAGGGAAATTTCATCTTCCAACATTCCAACCGTTGATTTTCAGGGGATGTGTTAGTTTTTCGGGGGAGTCAAAAAAAGGAACCCTGTAGCATGAATGAATGATCATTTCTTGGAATGCTATCAACACACCTGTTCCTTTTCGTATCATGTTAGGCCGACAGTGTGAGGGGAGGGAATGCTCTCAGGGAGAATGGATTTGGGTTGCAGGACCAAAAGTCCTGGTGCGATCGCTGCATCGTTTGTTTGGGCCCTCGCTATGTGGTGATGCTGACAGACCATGAAAGAGACGCAGTGCCTGGTCTTTATTTCAAATCTTCGAAGGCTTTCGACGTTGAGGGAAGCAAGACATATCCTGGTTGTGATTGTGTGTCAGTCATTGAGGCAAACGTATAGCGACCTCAACCCCTAAATGCCCTTGATTCGGGTTTAGAAGTTTAGGAATTAAAGTAAATTTAGATCCTTCCTCCACAAAATGGGGTGCACAACCCCACCTGGTCAATTTGGAAGGGGGATACCCTCCTGGGAACTAACATATCCCCCCAAAAATGGCATTTTGAAGATGATTTTCCTTTTCCCCAGGTGGGATATGTTAGTTCCCTGGAGGGTAAATTTAGATATATGAATTGATGCCTTGAAGGTTTGGTGCCTTGTCACCTCACCTCCGTGGCATTTTTTGAAACGAAAATATGTCAGCTTGGAGCGACTCTAAAAGGAATGCTAAGAAATTCTTAGTTGATCTTTATATATATATATATTTACTAATATATATATTTGCTAATATATATTTACTAATATATATTTACTAATATATTTATATATTTATGTATATGTGTATATAGATAATATATATATAGGTATTTTTATGTACATATATATATATATTATAATTTGATGTCTCTGTAGATGTAAATAGCTACAGTATATTTAACCATATTTCGCTGTCATTGCAAATAATTTAAATAAATATTATATCAGAAGGTCATTGAAAGTCAAGAGAGGCTACAGAGGTTGAACTGCATCAATTGACTTCAAGTTAGAATTGTTGCTTTGGAACCTATGCAAGGAAGGTTTCCACGAAGTTTTTGTCATTCTTCGATTTCCAGAGCTCCGAACATGTCCTGTTCAGATGAGCGAAAGAGTGATGAGGGCAAGAGCGTCAATGGATTTTGTGAGAATTACTATAAAAGACCATGTGTGCTGGGGTCTAAACTCCCATTAATTCCATATACCAGGCGGTGGTCATCGACCCAATGATAGGGGTTTACATACCCATTGTAAGGATTCCCTATTACAGGTGGGATGACCATCCCCAATATAGGGAGTTTTGACCTTGGCACATGTGATATCGAAGCAGCACTCTTTTAAAACACAGCTCGTCATTGCTTGTCAACATATGCCCCTAGGTATGGTACATGCGCCGGCATGCAAGGATGCCCGGTATTTGCGACAGAACTTGGACTGGGCAGAGGTTCCAGGAGCATTGTCAGAGATGTGAGCCCATTTTTTTAGTTGAAGCAATATCCAACCATACCCATCCATGTGACTGGTATATTTCTCCCATTTACCAAAAAAATCAACCATTCATCTAGGTAAATATACCGTTCGCCCCATGGATGGTATAGGGTAGTTTTTTTATTGGGGTAGGGGTGGGTTCCAGCATCTCCAACACGGGAGCCGGGGAGCCAGTTTACCTGAGGTTGTCAACAATCCAAAGCCAGATGAAGCTGAACTCCAAAAGCAGGCGGCCAGACAGGAAAATCCTGGCTGGTTGGTTGTGGACTGCATAAATTCATGTGTATAAAAAATCATATTTTTTCCTATGTTTTTCCTTAAGCAGTGAAATAGTATATAAGTGTATATTCATGGCATTTAAAGACATCACCGTCACTTGGAAATATTTGTTCGGGTGTTTTGGGCTTTGTTTGGTTGAAACATTGTGTTTAAAGTTTAGACTCCCTTTTTACTTGTAGCGTCCATATTGAGATTGCATGCTATCCCAATCTATGTGGTTTCAAATATTTCTTATGTTCACCCCTATTTGGGGAAGATGTCCAATTTCACTATACCATCTGGAAAGTAGATGGCTGCGCCCCCAAATCCTGGCTTAGTAAGGGGATATCAAAAACCAATAAATGGGAGTTGAGCCATCTACTTTCCAGGTGGTATAATATTTTTCAGATGGGTTGAAACCACCAACGAGCAAGTCTCTGGATAGTGCCACGCCATAGATGGCACATGTGCCTAGGTGACATTGCTATGGAATACGGCCTTTCCGGAAGACAAAGTGGACCTCTTCCAGAAGGGAGAACGTGCCAATGCCAAGACGGGTAATTAGTTTGGAAATTGTTGTGAGCACACACATACTACCGTATATATGTATATATATATATGATATGTCATTGATATAATCTCTACATTTTAATTTACATAAGTATATATCATTGATTCTGATTGTGGGAAAACCATTGGCACTATAACGACTTCAGCCAACATCACTCTAAATTGTGTATGACAAGCGGGGATCCTGCATTTAGAATACAGCCAGCAACGGTGCCCCCAATTTGATGAAAGTACTTGATCCAAGAAGTGGATCTTGATGATGGCATTTCAATTGACCAAAGATATTGCCCTATGCCTCCTGGTGATGATGATGATGATGATGATGATGATGATGATGATGGTGATGATCTCAGCGAATGACAACACAAGATAACGATGACGAAGGTGTCAAACTTCCGTTTTTGGTCCCCAAGGATGGAAGAAGCTTGGTTTCCAAGGAACAGATCCCAGCACCGATGTGAGAACAGGAAGTTGGCCATTGGAGCAACTTGCACCTTGGCCTAAGTTGATGTGAATCAGGTCCGAGGTGGCGAAAAATGATTCTGGGATATTCTGACAAAAATTCCTTCCCCAAAGATGTCAGATTGATTGAGGTGATGGTGAAATATGTTAAGTTTTTTTAATTTGGAACTGTTGTTTTTGTGTATTGCCATGATTTTGAGGGAGAGGATTCAATTTGACAGGCGCCCGATTTTTTTCTGAATTGGTCGGCAATTGCTGTACGCACCAGCTAGTTGAAACGTGTTGGAGATGCTTGGATGGTTGGCGGCTTCAAGCCATTTTTTGAATCTTAGGAGTTTGGTTATGTCAACATGAGTTTTCACAATTATGCCTTGTTGACGTTTGTTTGCCTTCACTAATTACAGGTCCTGCCCTTAGTATCTTCAACCCCCCCAACTACAAGCCGTGATTCTTCGCTAGTTAGCCATAAAAAATTCAACTTCCTGGATTGTTTCCTACCCACATGGAGGATCATCCCAATTCGTAAGTGGTTAGTAACCATGGTTAGTAAGTGGGCTAAGTAGGTTTGTTCCCCCTTCCAAATGGCCTAAATTGTTTGTAAATAGAGATACTGTAACAGGGGTTACTCACTACTTTTTACTAACTGGTATGATTTTTCCAAACAGATGCAACCATAATTAAGTTATCCATCTTCTCAACATTTAGGAGACAATTTCCAACTAGGCAAGGTAGATTGCCTCCATCATTGAGAGAACTGGCGGCTTTCGTCCCCTTCTGCCCCTTTGACGGTCCCAGGCTGCCTTGGCGACACATCATCCGATTGCTTTTTGGCCGAAAAAAGTTCCTTCCGATCCCACAGCAGCATCGCTATGGGAGGATTCGAACGGTATATTTTTCCCTACATGAAACACCATTAAAAAAATCAACCATGTCATGGATAAGGTAGATATACCATGCATGATGGATGGTATATGGGAATCTCGAATTTTCGGAAAGTTTCTCACCATGTCTGTGTGTTTTTTTGGGGGGGAGGAGGAGGTTACCATGGAATGAAGGGCGGTTTCTTCCATGGATTTTGGTTTTTATTCGGGACAAAGTGGTAGGGATGAATGTCGCTTTTAGAAAAGGGCATTATTCTCCGACAGAATGCACACATTTCATGCATCCCACATACATAGGAACTAATTTTTCGAGACAAGATCATGTTCAGATTAGAGATTTTCCAATTCAATATTCCAAGCATTTCGTTGGATGTTTGTCACCTTTGCATTTTGTAAACCCCCAAAAAAAAGTCCGGCCAAAGACGGACGTCGATGACAACAGATTTTTCCTGCAGGATTTCTGCAAGGTGGTTGATTGATTTAGGGAGAAACTCGAGGTTGCATCTTTGCCACTTTGTCAATGGCAGTCGGTGTGTGTGTGTGTGTGTGTTTTTCTCTAACCTTCCACGCCCCAGCGGAAAATTCAGGAATTCCGACGCATGGTGGTGATCTCAGGTTTCAACAAAAAATTCACCGCGACAAAAACATGTTTTATCTGAGACTTTGAGACCAATGATCTTGGGGTGTGGTGCTATGTAACTCATAGATGGCTACCGCAATGGAAAAAATCTCACCATTTTCTTATCAATATAGGGAATAGATCTTCAAAAGGTCCAGTTTGTTCATTGCCATTTTGGTACATTTCTGTGGTATGTGTTGGCATTTGGTAAAACATGTTCGTGGAGTCAATGTTTAAATGTTTAAAACCCTCAACTCAAGGTGACTCAACAACGAACCCGCCTGATCGACTTAACAGGTCATTCAGGATGTTACTGTAGGTTTTTCCCATCAAAAATGGAATGGGACCGAATCCCAACGGACCCCTAAGTTGCTTACTAGAGCTATTAGATACTCAGGTTTTTGTCGGGGTCCGTGGACCGTGGGTCCGTTCGTTGGAGATTTCTTGGAGTTTTCAGGTTTTTTTCTTCGCCGAGCAAGCGCTCCCTTGAGGTGCAGGAGGCCGCCGACCCTTCGTCCTTTTATTTGTTTGCGTCACTCGGTGGGAACGAAACCAATTGATGGCGGGTAACATGGGCAGCATTTTCAAAAGGAGAGGTGAAGTCGGTGAAGTCTCAGCAGAAAATGATTAAGTCATGTTTGGGGTGTCCCTCATAATTCCTAGGTAAATTCTGGTTTTCATCCTCTTCTGCCTGGTGGTGGTAGTTTTGATGGGGCTCATTTGATGATTAGCATGAGAACTATACTCACATATCATTCGCAGGGCCCGGTTTTTTTTGTCAGAAATCGTGTGTTGATATATGTTTTGATGCTGTCCCTACAAGTAGCTGAAGGGAATGATTTGGGTTTCTAGGTCATTGGATGTCATTGGTGAATAAAAAATCATGGCTCTCAACTCTCAGGATTTCATGCTTCAATGTCTCGCATATGATGGCCAGGGCCTCAGGTAGTCAGATATTTTGAGAGTTCAAGTTCAAGTGCTGTGAGATTCAAAAAAACTCAGGGTATGGCCTAAGGATCAACATGACCAAGAAATATCAACAAAGACTATTGGGGTATCAATGCTGCAATGGCATGCTGTCTATGTTTTTAATTCATATCTTAATTCTATGCATCAATTCAAGTTGTCCCTGGAGCGCTTGGAGCTTGAAGTGGAAAAGGCCGTGAATTGCCGAGGTTCTTTTCTTTGACCTTGTCACAAGTGCTTCTGTGTCACCCTTAGGCAGGGCATGGCAGGGCCAATTTTCCGGATTCTGAGAAGCTTGGGCTTCGTAATTTACCTTGAGAAGTTTGAGGATTATTCACAACAATTGTATAACCCATAGGATCCATGTGTGGTATATTTACCTACATTTGGTTGTTTTTTATGGTAAATGTATAATTAGGTAAATATACCATGCTTGGATGGTATGGGCAATGATTGGATCTTAATTTTTCTTGCAGTTGCTTCAAATGAGTTAGAATACCCCCTCTTGCGGTTTTCAGGAGACGTTCCACGTGCTAGCAAGCGGCAACTACGGAATCTAGCGCGCTTGGTAAGGGGTCCCTAATCAAGGTCTTCGCGGTCGAGATTTTGTTTGCACCCCTGAGTTTTCCAACGCCAAAAAGCACCTGAAAATTTGGGAAACTTCGAATGGAAAAGGAGAAGCTAATAATCCAACCTTCTGGGTTCCAATTCGCGAGTTTTCAGGGTGGAAAAGTCGGTCGATTTCCCTGAACACGATCTATTCGTCAGCTTGGATGGGGAATATTCATAGCTTCTTAGTTAAGAAGCACAAATCCATACCTTTCCAAGAAACATTTTGGACACATTCGGAAGTGGAAAAAAAAGCAATGCAACCGTTCAATTTAATCATCATTTTGGAGGTCCCAAAGCTCCATAAATTTCCATCGATTTTCATTCGATTTCCTTTTGGATGCGTTTGTTTATCTTTCATCCAAATTTGAAACTCAGGTGGCGTTGTTTTTGAAACATCAACCGTGTCAACTTACGTCTCCTCCAAAAACACCTAAGGTCGTGCGTGAGTGCCAAGCCAATGATGTTTGGGGCACCCAATAGTTGGATGGTGGAGAGATCCAACTCTGACCATGGTTCCAAGAAAATGAGCCGATGAACTGTTAGGGTTTGTGATTTATATATAATATATAATAATATACCTAGAACCCATTTGACCTCTATTTTTTGAAGGTCAACCCACCCTTTCAAATCAAAACAGGGGTCATTCGGGTTCTAGGCATATATATATATTATAATAGATTATATCGAAGATAAATATGAATCTTCCTGCATCTGCTCAAACCTGCTTTCCATCATTTTCCATCCTTTGCTGTTGCAAAGGTAGATGTGTCTGCAAATATTTGTAGACTTGTGCTCAACGAGGTAGGGGTTGGACGTGATCCATGGGACTGGTATATTTACCTACATTTACCGTGAATTTTAGACAAATGTAGGCATATATATATATATATCTTATCCTATGGGTTCTAGATGCACCTGGAATTCCATGGTAATTTCTTGATATTCCAAAAGGGTTCGAACTTGTGGGACATCAATCCATGATCCGGACTTTTTCGGAGTTGATGGGAGGGTGCTGTCTTTTTTGGCACAACATGGACTCTTGTTGGGTCATCAATCGCCTTTTGTAACTGTTGTGTGACAGTCACAAACTTCGTGTCAGGTGTTCGTGGAGCTGTTAGGAGTTGTTCATAGAGATTGGATGCGAATGAGTTGTTCAGGTGGGAGTTTTGGGTTTCACATTTTTTGGTCGGAAGGACATGGGAGGTGCAGCTATTGTATTGTATGATTAAACTGAGATTAAGTGGATTTAACTGGACTAAAGTCTGGTAGCTCCAGGATTCGAATCCTGCCTACTTGCAGTGTGGCAATGATTCGGTGTGCAATATTGCTACCATTGCGCAACGTTCACGCGGTTGTGGGGATTTCAAATCACTAGTGCAGTGATGTAGCAAGAATCAATGCACAACACGCAAGTCAACTTGCACAAGGTGCAAAGATCAGCCTCATCGATTTTCCCAAGGCTCTTCGTCCTTTGGTTGCATTTATTGGTTTGCATCATGGATGTTTCCAACCCGAAAACCAAGTCAACAAGAAAGCAAACAGCCAAAGGAATTAGGTCCTCATTGCTTCATCTTCATTGTTCCAAGATACTGCTGTTTCCGTTTTTTCTTGTCAAAGTTCTACTTTTTACGGGGGAAAGCATCATGGCTTCGATGGGTACCACCCCGTTTTGAAAAAATCCCAAGGAAAAGGTTTTGATGTGAACTCATCCTTCTGGGAAAGGCGTGCAGTTTTGAGGGGTGTGAGAGGGGAAACCGGAGATTTTTTTGTTTGGAAAAGGCAGTGAGACGGCAACGATGTTTTATCCCATAGGATCCATGTATGGTATATATACCTATATACATTTGGTTGATTTTTATGATAAATGTAGGTAAATATACCATACATGGATCCTATGGGTATGGTTGCATGATTTCATGTGGTGGGAAATTTCATTTGACCATCAACTCTAGTGATACGCATACACCCCTGAAGATTAGCATGGAACATAAGTAACATAACCATGGAGGTTTGGAAGATCATATTTGTAGGTTCCATGTAATTCTTCCAGGGAGTACGGATGTTGTTTTACATCGATCCAAGATGGTGTTTGTGTGAAACGGTTCCTTGACTTTTTCTATATAAAACCTTGAACGAAAAAATCTCTGATTTTTTGGGCAACATTTTGCTGACAAGATTCAGATTCAAGTATTCAAGACCTTTTTGAGGTTCATGGGATATTCATGGATTCATGGATATTCCACTAAAATGTCATGTTGCGTACACCCCTGAAAACTAACATGGAACATTCCTGGAACATGTTAAAATCATCCATTGAAAAAGGAAATCCTTTTCCATCCACATCCATTTTCTGATTCCATCTGAATTCTCCAGGGCGTACACCCCCGAAAACTAACATGACAATGGAACATCCACCATATTCAATAGGAAATGCATCTTCATTCATGGTGGATGTTCCATGTTTATGTTAGTTTTCAGGGAGGGAAATCCCAAGAACATGAATGTCTAACATAAAACATGGAGTTTATTGGACTTTCATTCAGGATGGATTCTAACTCCCGGAATTTCCTCCAAAAAATCTATCACAAGAGCTGTAGGCCTTGTGACTCCTTGGGTGACCTCAAGATGTTCTGAAAGTTTCATCCTGACGGCTGCGTGGAAAACCTATAGGAAACTGCTATTGATCTTTATGAGAAACATGTTGAACATAGACAAAACATATGTTTTCAAATTGTTTTCATATTTTTTTATTGACCTTTCCATGTGAGCAAAAAAAGTAAGAACGTATAGTGATACCTTATCACTATTGACTGGTCCAACCGCCGGTTGATTACCAGAACCAAGTGCAGCCCGAAAGTGGAAAAAGAGCGGATCCGTGGGAACCTTTGGCGGAAGGCTTTTGTTAAGATGGATCTTTAAAGGTGCAAGTCATATTGAAAACAATACCCTCCAGGGAATTAACATATCCCACCTTGAGAAACGGAATGGGAAAAGGAAAATCATCTTCAAAATGCCATATTTTGGGGGATATGTTAGTTCCCTGGAGGGTATCTTGGCAAATCTTTGGTGGTTCCTTATACCCTTAGCACCTTCAAATTTGTTGCGGGTTTTAACGTTAAAAGTTAAAACTTTAGCAGGGGACCTAAGTTTGGCCATGTTTTGCCATGATATTGTTTCAGACTGTTGATGGAAGGAATCCTGCACCAGTTGATATGGCAAATATCCTATTATTTACAGGGTTCTATACATCCCAGGTGGTGCAGGACTTCTTCTATCAAAAGTATGTACTGTGTACCTCTTATGAATCTATCATGCCAACCATCTAGTATCTATAACTATAGTCCTGAAATATCTTGATATGGTTCTTATGTCTTATCCTGAAAATTCCATGTGCTCAATTTAATCTAAGGTTGTTTGAACGCACCTTAGGAACACACCCCTGGCCCCTAAACCTTTACAAACAGGCTATAAAGGGATTTGTTTCATAGCTGGCGAACGGGGGATTGCCCGGTGTGTGTTCTGGGGGTGCGCTAATTCATTTTCTTGGATTTCATCATTTAAACAAATTCAAGGCCATGTTTTATTCCCTCTTTGGGGAAAAATCCAATTTGATGCGCATATCTTTCAGATCTGCTGAAGCCACCAACAAAAAAGATCATTCTGGTCAAATTATAGCGACCTCACACGACCTCACCCCAAATGGTGCTTTAGTAAGGGAAATCTCCTTATTTCAGGGAAACCTAGGTTGGTGAAACATAGTAATTTGGCCACATTCTCAAGATTCATCATCAAAAAAAGGCTGATTTTATCAATGCCAACGCCAAGGCAGATGCAACAAGTCCAGTGAATCAGGGTCGTTCAACACAGCCAGTGGACCCAGCAGGGGGGAAGCGGGTTCAGGAGTTGAAATATGTGCAGTGCTGATTTTTTTTTGGGGGATTGCAAAACTAGTCGGTGGTTCAAAATATTTTTTAATTCACCCCTATTTGGGGAAGATTCCCAATTTTGACTAATATTGTTCAGATGGGTTGAAACCATCAACCCAAAAAAATATGATTGATTCAAGAAGAAGATATCATATTGAGCAGGAGGGATGACATCTAGACCTAGAACCCAAAACTTACCTCTGTTTTTGAAGGTCAACCCCGTCAACCCCAAAACAAGGCCGTTTCATTCCAATCAAGACAGGGGGGCCCATCCCTTGGGTTCTAGGGATATCTAGTATGTACGAATTATTATCTGATTTTTATCTCTATTTCGGTGGAAGTTGCAGATTTTCCAATGGAAGTTGCAGATTTTCCGCCTTGACCCAGCCTTTTTCCAACATACATACCTGAGGAACCAGATTCAGGTACTGTATGTTGGAACACCTTAAAAATTGATATTTTCCTCCAGATTACACCCATAGATTCCTCAATCAATAGTTAGGTGGTGGTTTCAGATGTTTTTTTCCCCCCTACCTGGGGAGTTTGACGAATATTTTTCAGATGGGTTGAAAATGGTTGAGTTCACCAACTAGATAGTAGTGTATGAAAGAATTCCTTTCCATTTGAAAAGAGGTGTCGAAAAACGAAGTTTCAGTCGGGGTGTTTTGGGGAGTGGATTTTGTTGGATGGAAGCAGCTTCCCAGATGGAAAACTGAGTTTGCCAAGGGCCTCAATAAACCCACAACCCACAAACCCACAACGGGACTCCCCTTGGGTCCCTTGCGAAATGGGAAACGAGTCTGAGGCCTGCGGCAGATGTGCAGGTTGCAGATGTGTGAACGGGGGGAATGTTTCGGGAATGGAATTGATGAAACTGCCCGGGCTGAAGTGGATTTTTTTGAGTGAAGTGACCCCAGAGAACAGGACGCTGCGAAAAAAAAGCAGATGTTCTTTTCGCCAAGGTGCATGGTAACATGCACATTCCTTTCCACAGCTTATTAGCGCGGCAGTCAACACTCCCAATCATATGGTTCCGACTCCGGAGGAAGTTACGTTTTTAGCTTACCAAGTAGTGACGCAGCAGCGGCAGTAGCAGATACACTCCGATAAACTAACAGCTCGCTGGGTGGATTTTCCCACCCTGAAAGATGTATCTCCTATGAAAAATGGTGGGTTTTCCAGCCAGCTATGATAGTTTACCAGAGGGTATTTGAAACAAGAACCATTCTTTTTTTTTCTCCGGCATGTCCGAAACCACCCTTGACTGTCAGTTTTGAGTCTGATGGGATTTCTTTGAATCATATTAGTTGGACCGCTCCGTTGCCCCGGAGTAGGAGATTTCTTTTAAGTCTCTAAGAGATCCAGACATAAACTGTCACTTACCAAGTTGAGGGGAGCATCCCAAACTTTGACAAAAATATGCATACATACGATATACACATACTATACGACTTGTTCGTAAATACATATATATATATATATGTGTGTGTGTGTCATAGTATGCATATGCGTATTAAGCATTTCCAGATGCACAAAACTCCATGCATTTCCGGCCACTTTATCGCTGGCATCACCAGGTGACATTGGGAGATTTGGGTCTACACTGCACGGCGTGGTCCAATCAGGCCCAAGAAAATGAACAAACAAAAACCAGGTGATTCTTTATGACCTTTTTGGGATGGTGAAAACGTGACCCTTTCAAGGGGTGAAAACGTGACCTCCAACCCAGGGGATGAAAAGGACACGGCTTGAATCACCTGGAACATGTCTTTTTTCAGGTGTGATTTTTTCAACTTGTGGAGATCATGTTCATGTATTTCAAAGAAAGCTGTACTATTCAAACATGAGCTGCGCTGCTGCTGGTCAGTTGCATACAGGGATATCATGGATGATTTCTCATTTCCCATTCAACGATTGCAGGCAATTAGGTTGCGTATAAAAGGATGCCGCTTCAATTGATGTCAACACAGGTTTCAGCCTGTAGCAGTTGTTTTACCCAAATAAGGGGCCGGATTTACCTGGTGGAAGTTAGGATCAGTGGTTAAGTTGGTTGGCGATAAGCCAGCTGAATATGGGTCAAAAAACGTAGTTACTAACGATTTTCTTACTTTTCGGGACATCCTGGTAAGGGGATTGTTATTTCCATACGAAATGACAAGCAAATGGGCTTGATTGTACATAACCCGACACGATTCTGATGGGATGGTGTTTAGATGATCATGTCGCTTGTTTCCCTCTACCGTTTCGAAGAACTCAAAACCGTCGGATGAAGTAACAGAACACAGATGGCTACAGAAATGAGAAATACTTGTTGAGTAGATATTAATGGACAATCAGATTATATAGACATGGATATTATTGTATAAAGCAACCACATCATGAAAACAGAAGAGCTCAGCTCTTTTTTGCATTCCATATGAATTCTGTCCCAGTCCTAGCAGTGATATACTCATTGGCTTGAGGTTCATCCATCATTTCACCTTCTGATCGTGCTGTGCCTATGGGGGAAAACAAGCGTCGCCGCATCGATGGCAACGATGATAGTGCCAGTGCTGTTGGAGAAGGGCTTGTAGAGCTGGAGGTGCTGAGCATCAGTGGCGAATGCATATTGACATTGAACCTAGCAGACTCCATGCTTGGTCGCGACTTGTGGAAGATGATTTTGGACCAAATTCCATCCAAGCCGGGCCTTCAGTTAGTTCTGTCCCATACTTCAAGGCTTGTGCTGCATGAAAGTCTGCAACAACAAGGGCTTGGGGGTCGACGGGCACAGGTGTGGGCTACCTACATGCCAGTCAATTTGCTTGCTGCCTATCGATTCGCTCACGGAGACAGCGTTGAGGATGAAGAGTTCTCATTGAATGGGATTACAGAAGTGGCAGGAGTTTGTGAAGCCACATCAGCCTTGCTGCACAATTTGCCTAAAAGCCTTCGCACCTTGACATTTGCGCTTGATTTCAATCAAAGACTTGAGACGGTGAGATTGCCACCAAACCTACGAACCTTGACTTTTGGAACAGATTTCAATCAGAGCCTGGACAACGCGACATGGCCAGCGGGCCTTCAATCTGTGACTTTTGGGTGGTGGTTTAATCAGAGCCTGGACAACGTGACATGGCCAGGAGGCCTTCAAAGCTTGACTTTGGGAGCAAATTTTGTTCGCAGCCTGGACAATGTGGCATGGCCAGCCGGCCTTCAAAGTGTGACTCTTGGGAATTTGTTCAATCAGAGCCTGGACAATGTGACATGGCCAGCAGGTCTTCAAAGTGTGACTCTTGGGAATTGTTTCAATCAGAGCCTGGACAATGTGACATGGCCAGCAGGCCTTCGAAGTTTGAGTTTTGGTTGGTATTTCAATCAGAGCCTAGACAATGTGACATGGCCAGCCGGTCTTCAAATTGTGACTTTGAGGCATTGTTTCAATCAGAGCCTGGACAATGTAACGTGGCCAGCCGGCCTTCAAAGTGTGAGTCTTGGGCATTGTTTCAATCAGAGCCTGGACAATGTGAC
>DF242309.1:0-17296 GCA_000507305.1 Breviolum minutum Mf 1.05b.01 | reverse complement strand
ATTGACATTTGGTGAATCTTTCGATCAGAGCCTTGACCACGTGACATGGCCAGCAGGCCTTCAAAGTGTGACTCTTGGGCATTGTTTTAATCAGAGCCTGGACAATGTGACATGGCCAGCAGACCTTAAAACATTGACATTTGGTAAATCTTTCAATCAGAGCCTTGACCACGTGACATGGCCAGCGGGCCTTCAATCTGTTTCTTTTGGGTGGTGGTTTAATCAGAGCCTGGACAACGTGACATTGCCAGCAGACCTTAAAAGATTGACATTTGGTGAATCTTTCGATCAGAGCCTTGACCACGTGACATGGCCAGCAGGCCTTCAGAGCCTGACTTTCATCAGTAGGAACGGTAGAAGATGTAGAAGATTGGCAGAGTCGGATGTCGTGTTGCCTAGGACTCTGCACGCTTTGCAGATCGGAGAGATGCGGCTGGTGTGTTGAACAAAAGAATTTGCAGGGCCAATGAGCGGCTCAATGTGATGTTTTCTTTAGCCCCCGAAAGTTGCTGGTTGCAAGGTCCGATCCTTTCCTTTTGAAACGGCCGCTTTTTTTTAAGGAAACGTAATTTTCGGGTGAATTTTTAGATAGACACGGCATCTTCGCCAACATCATTGATGGAGGCCGCCGCTGCCACAGCCCCTGCACCATCCTCTTGGCCACAACAACCACAGAAGGCGGGAGCAGTTCCAATGAGATTTGAGCCACGGAAGTGTGCAGTTTTTTTGTCGCGCGGGTGGTTGAGCTTTTACCTTCCCCAATTGTTAACAAGAGGAAAGTGGGCTTCCACCTATCAATTTTCAGGGGCGAACTGGCAGTTTTAGTGAGGGGCCCAATGGTTGTAAAGGTGTTTTGTAACAGGTGCGCAAAAGACTATCAGGTTGGTAGTTGAGTTTTGGTAGGTTTCAAGATGCTGAATTCTGAGTCTTTTTGTTTAGGACAGCTTTTCGAAATGTATCTTCCAGGCTTATGCTTTCGCGCAGATCACTTGTTTCATATTCATTGTGCCAGCCCCTGGAACTGATGAGCACTGCACCAATCACTACTGCCCCTATTGAGAAGAGGTGGGGCGGAAAGACCTGGGGATGGGTGATCGCCACGAGCTACCCTTGCGGGACATCATCCCGACACATGTTTGGAGTTTGGAGTTCGGAGGACGGTATTTGCCAACAAAAAAACATAGTTCTCTCGCATGCTGCACTTGATTTGAGCGAAGGATATGAATTACTACTCATAATTATCATTCTGGGTGGTGGTTTCAAATTTTCCTATTTGGGGAAATGATCCAATTTGACAATTTGACTCATATTTTTCAAATGGGTTGAAACCACCAAGTAGGTATTCTACTGTTCAGAACTTGGATTCTATGCTCAATTTGGCTTCACGGCAGTGTTCCTTTTAAAGACTGAATCAACCCATCGTTAAAAACTGTTGCTTCAGAGGGTTGTTGGAATTTGTCATCCTTTCTTTCGTTGGCGGATGATTAAGTCAAACTTACAGCTAATCATTGGCTAGGTGCAGTGTCACTTATGTGAGTCTATCTCATTTTTCCTGGTGAGTGATACCTTTACTGTTCTCCATGAGCCACTACAATTCCAAGTCCAAAATTTTGTCAAAAATAGTGATAATTTCACAAAAACTTGAAGCAGTTCGGATGACTGCTGGCACATATCAAGCTGGTGGCAACTCAAAGATTTTATATCTTCACCCCCGAAAATTGGGCAAAGATTCCCAGTTTGACTTGCGCATATTTTTTCAAGGGGGTTGAAAGTTGAAACCACCACCTAGATTACTTGACTCATGGGATTTTTGAGTGATTTTTGTTCGACGTATCAACTGCCAACTGCTTTGCCTGGATCACCTTCAGCAGGACCTCTCCTGTCGGGTCAGCCCCAGAAAACGGAAGAAACGACTCGACTCCGACGCGGCAGTGGCCACGGCTTTGGGTTGACAGAAACTCGCCATGAGTTTCACCCATTTGTGGCTGCAAAATTCGCCATTTTCTTAATTTTTGCCAATAGGATCCATGTATAATATATATTTATTAAACCCAAATTTTACATGTAGTTGGATTTTTTGGTTTTCATATATAGGGACATATATCGGAATCTTTACCCATGGATTCAACCGTATTGGCATCCCCGAGGTCTTTTTGCCCCCGGGTGCCTTTCAAAGCCGGGGAGCCTGGCGCCAGGTTGAAGGTGGGTGAGTTTTTTCGTGGCCCAGAAATATCTGGAGCCTTCAGGAAGTTGTGAAGAAATGCTATTTTTTTCCCTAAGAATCCTTGGACCCTCCAATGTAAGGGTTTGAACCTGTATAGCAGGGGTCCGGGTCCTCAAAATAGCCATTTTTGAGGGGTCAGGATTCTTAGGGTTGTTAAAAAGACACTGGGAATCAAGTGGGGTCACTTAATGAATTCCTATAGTCACCTTGATATAGATTTTTTGTAAAAGAACTACATTGTGAGATTCATTAGTTTTGTATGGTGAGTATTTTTTGGAAGAATTAAAACAGACATCATCAATTACAACAATATGTTCAACCAGAAGCTTCCCAAGTGTCCAACATGAAGATCCAGTATCCCAGTCTACCATTATAGGGCTGGTTTCTTCCTAAGTCCCAACTTGAAAGTTCCCCATTTCCAACTGCGCCCAACAAAAACTCAGTTACATCACCAATGGCTGGAGGGCATCTTGGCTGCAAAAGTCCGATCGATTTTTTCGACGCTGAAAAAAAAAACGCCGAATTCCAAACCTTATGGGACCCATGGGGACCGCCTAGGTATATCTACCGACATTTTTAGCCATAGTTTTTTTTTAGCCAAATTTAGGCAATATAGACCATACATGGATGATATGGGAAACGGAATGGAAATGGTCTTCGAACCACCATTTATTTTGCAGGTTACGCAGCGAACGTGCTTTTTTTTTGGGGGGGGTGAGTGTGTTTTTTTCCAACCAAAAGATGATCAAACAATTTATCGAAGGAAGTTTAAATAGCAAACTTCCGACAATATGGACAGTTGAAAAGCAGAGTAGAGTAGTCAAGTCAGCAGAAACAAGATGCAATAGCGCGAAAGTCAGAAGAAAGAAGATACATCCGCGCCAAATGTTAGAGAAGTCACGAAATGCTGTGTTTTTTCAATGATTCGTGTGTCGGGTCAGTCGAAAAGTAGGCCTGTTAAAGCGGCGGGTGCGGAGTCATGTGGTCAGAGGAGAAATCAAAAATTGCACGCGGCTGTGGCGAAAAGCACATTTTGAAGTCAAAATGCTAAAAAACTGACGGTGCCGGAGCNAGTTAGGAAGATAGTCAGTTAGTCAATTAGCAGTTAGTCAGTTAGTCAGTCAGTCAGTAAGTCAATTAGTCAGTTTGTCAGTTAATCAATCTATCAATCAATCAGTTAGTCAGTCAGTCAGTCAATAGGTCAGTTTATCACTTAGGCAATTACTCCGTTAGTCAGATAGTCAATCAATCAATTAGTCAGTTAGCTAGATAATCAGTTGGTCAATGTTTTTGCTCTGACATCCGTCACTCACAGCAATGAATCTCTCCTATACGTTTCCTATTCTTGAAACTTCCGCCACCGCCTTGTGCGGTACTACTGGTAGGTGGATTCCAACTATGTTGAACTAAAAACTCCTGGGAAGTGGTTGAAAGCTGTTGACTTGACTTGACATTGAAGTTGAAAATTAACATTAACTTAGATGCCGTTTTTCTCCGTATTATTTGGAGAAACATAAAAAGCCCCCCCACCTTAAAACATCACCACAATATGCAACTTCCACTGGAGAAAAAACATGTTTTTTTTGCACCCATACCATCCATGACACTGGCATATTTTCTTATATGGCTGGTTGATTTTTATGGTAAATGTACGTAAATATACCAGTCCCATGGATGCTTTGGGTCACCAAACAAATACCACTGAATCTGCAGGAAACATTTGGGGGATGCTTCAAGCCGCATGGTGACTGGTGCTCCATGCATGCAGTGGGATGATCCTGGCTGAATTTGTCCTTGATGAAACTTGTTTTTTTTCTAAAGCTCAAATTGTTGTAAATATTTGTGGTTGAAAACCTTCAAATTTGTGGAATGACACAATCTTTCCGAAATGATCTGTATTTTTGTAGATATTTTCAGAGTTCTTTTGTGCACACATCAAACGTATTTATTTTGTGGCACGCTATGAACTACAGATGCTTCCATTTCATTGGGCGTGAAGCTGGAACATACTTTTGATGGAAGAAATCCTGCACCAGTTGATAGGTAGTTCATCCCGTTATTTACAGGGTGTCATACATCCCAGCTGGTTAGCCGGATTTCTGAACCATCAATCGTATGTAGCCACCACTACCTTCTGTCACAGCTACACGTCCAACTTCGTCATTCATTTACCTCTCGAACCTATCGCTTCCACGATAGGTACCTCGCCCAACATGCAGTACCCTGATCCAATACGATTTCTACCACCAGGCAGAACACCGGAGAAACAAAACAACACATGTGTGCTCGAGGTACCCAATCAAAAATTATCCAGAAGGTATAGTATAGTGTATACTTATACCCTCGAGGAGGCCAACATACCCCAGCTTTTCCCAAAAGGAACATCATCTTCAAAAATGCTTTGGTAACATATATGTTAGTTCAATTTTTCCAAACATTTTCCAGACCATACTGAATAATTGGATAATCTTTGCAAATCCCCAGGTGTTTGTTTTGCGATTCTGAGTAATTTTGAATCCAAATGGCACATAATTTTTCCAGATTATCGACCGTAACTTTCCAGATTATCCAAACGATCTTTTCCAATTTCCACATTCAAAATTGCAAGTTCCTGGAACGCCTTTTGTGTCCTATTTTTTTTTAAGGCAATTGGAAACCCCTAAAACCCAGCAACAAGGCTGCCTTAAAAATCACGGCGACTTCCCAGGATCACCGGCGAACGGAATGGCTCCAACACCAAAGGCGGCGTGTTTCGTTTCACGATGGATGAAGCCCCACGCAGTTTGGATGGACCCCCACGGAACGGGTGGGTCCCGGGTTGGAAGGATCACATATCCAATCCCAGCTTGGAAAAAGGAATTTCTCGACTCAAGCAGGTACCCCTCTTTGGAATGGAAAACTTGGATGTTTCCGAAAATAGAAGGGGTTTTGTTTCCCCCAATCATCCATGGATTGAATAGGGGGTTTCCATTATTTTCACCATCCATTTTGGGATACTGTACCACTATTTTTGGAAACACCTATATGTTAGTTCCCAGTAGGGTAGTTTATTGAACATTTTCTGGCAGTTTTTCATGAATCAGAGAAGTGTTTGAGCGTTTTGTGCATGCTTCTTCTGGTTTAAGATGCTTGGAGGCGCTTTGGGATGCGCCAGTGTTCTCAGTTTCATGGGTTTCAGTGTCGGTGGATGTTGAAAGATGTTTAATAAGGGGTCTTTCAGTTTGCTTGAAGAGTTTACTTGTATGACTTTTGAGTGGATTTTATTTCAACGTCCCGTCAAACACCTCCAAATTTAGGAACACTTAGTCTAGGAATGCCGCTTCAAATAAAATCATTCCAGGAATGAAAAAGACAATGTTGGCACACAAATCGGTAAAATGCGATTGTTAGTAACCCAGCCGCAAATGCTGCTATTTTACCCTTCTTCAACTTCCCGACAAAAGATCTAGCTTGAGCTGCCCCAAGATCCACCCAAAATGCCCCAAGACCCTCCCAAGATACCTCCAAGATAGCCCTGACAACTATATGATGAAGATTCCAGCCAGAAAATGACCTGATTTAACTGCTGAGTTCCTCTTGGATGATGTTTGAGGTCTTGCCGGACTCCAGTCAACACACCGATGGCGATGTCATGGTCATGATCTTGGCGATGATGAACATCATTGGTTGGTGATGATGTTGAATATGCCGTTAAGATCAGTTGAGTATCATGATGAAGAGGAGGGCGGGGATGAGGATGAAAATGTATGAAATGAGGATAAGGATGAAAAAGATGAAGATCAAGACACTGAAGATAAAGATGATGATGTTCATACACTCCGGAAAAACCAACATAGCCATTCTGAAATCCACCCGTTGAATCCATTTGAAGATGTATATTTCCTATCAAAAAATGGTTTTGGTTTTCCAGCCAGCTATCCTGACGTTGCTGGTTGGTTGGGATGGTGGAGCTGTTGATGGTCATGACTGTAAGGCCCGATTCGCCTCAGTGAGGGGAGCCGGATGGGTTTTTTGGGATGGGTTTTTTGGTGGTTCACTGGGTAGCCTTTCTCAATGATAGATNGGTTGAAACCACCAACCAGACACCCCTTAAGTTGAACGGCTGGTCCACCTGAAAATCAACCCCTGTTTAAAAAGGAGATGAACCGAACTTGGAGGTCCCATCATTTTTAGGTTCCAGCCATTAAACTTTGGGGGTGTATGATTGTCATGGGATGTATCAGTGAGGTAGGTGGAATAAAACACATGTACATAATGTACCATTTATCAGTGAGATAAGGTTGAACAAAATGCATTACTGTAAGAACATCAGATAGGTGTAGATAATTCTGGGTCAAGTTGCTACAGTACATGAAGATACAACCAACCGGTGTATCCTTGTCTATAGACTTGCCAAATGCGAGGTCGAAAGCGGGCCCAGGCACGTCTTGGGAGTGGATTGTGATGGTTGTTTCATGGAATGCTATCCTTTGAATGGAGGATAAGAGAATAAGTTGGTGAATTTACAATGGCTGTGCTAGTGGGGACCCTTATGAAATGGCTTCTGTATGCTTTAAGTTAAAATGCCCATGTGATGAGGTTGTAAACGAACCTCATGCTCAAAGCTCAGGATCCATATCCGTGGAGCAGTGGCCACTTCAACAGTTTCTCTAATGCTTTTCTTTTTACCCACTTGACTATGCTTGGAAGATCTAAAGGAAAGAAATCGTTCTTTGGATCCATCAAGATCATCTGCTATAACATACATATATGATGTAATTATGTATGTTTTTAGATCCCACTTGAAGGTAACCTCGCTTTGTTTGGATGATTTGTTCATCTATGTAATCCAACTGCACCCATCGTTGCAGGCCCATGGAGCCGGGGAACTTGGAAAAAAGGAATAACAACCACGGGGAAGGCAACAGCTTGAAGTGACCTTTCCCTACCTTTTGGGGTTCGAAACATGTGTTGTTCTGTTTCTTTTTTGAAACCTAAGAATCCTTGGACCCTCCAATGGAAGGGTTTGAACCTGTTTTTGCAGGGGTCCGGGTCCTCAAAATAGCCATGTTTGAATATTTTTGAGGGGTCAGGATTCTTAGGGAAAGATATTTTTCTGAATATATTTTGGAAAACCATTTTTTTTTTGGAAAGATGCTTGTTTGGAAAGATATATTGTTGGGTTGCAAACATGTTTTTTTTTGAAGGATAATTTTTGGTAAGTCAGGCAGTCATAGATTTGCGATCTATTTACACGTACGCGGAGGGCTCTGAGTCACAGATGAATTTCAACGATTTTTTTTTGTGAAAAGAATCCTCTTAAACTTTAAACATCTTAAACAATCCCGGTTTTGATTTTGCATTTGTTTAAATTACTGCAACTTTGGTAAATTTGTCGCATGATCTTTGAGGACAAATGAAGGTGCAGCAACATATGCTTTGACGAAGGTTTACCGCCTACCGCCATTTCCAATTTTTTGCAGAAAGTTTTTTTTGGTTAAGAAACCCAACCAAGAAACCTCAATTGCGAATAGTTTTTGTTGGCTAGGCAGTTTGCATCCTCCACCAATTCACCAATTCCACGAAGTTGTTGGTTTAAGGTTGAGGAGTTTTCTGTTGGCAAATCCTCAAGCATCTGAATCCGTTTCTTAAAGATATACTCCCTGAAACTAACATAGCCCCTGAAAATAGGCCATTCCAAAAGGAAGCACTCGTCTTCCAACCATCCATTTTCAGGTGCGAACTGTTAGTTTCGGTACTCAAACGTATACTGTATGTATGGATTTGTACTTGGCAGAATCCAGCACCTCGTGTTTCAACTTTCATCCTTCATGAACTTATGGCAGGATTTTGGTGCATCAAAGGTGTAACACAACACCAATTCCCCCAATGCCACAACCCCCGGAAATTAAGGCCAGGGATTAATTGACTAATCACGGTAGATTCATTTAAGTCCCGTTAACCGGCTATTTCCATGGTGGTTTTCAGGTGGCAGTCGATCCGTGTGTGCGTTGGACCCCTTCGATGGAACCCATCTTCGCTGAACCTTTTAAAGGTCCCCAAGCTGCTGATGCTCTTCGAGTGCTTTTCGGCAATGCGGTGCCATCAGGTGTGGCGTGGAGGAGGGGAGCCATCATCTGGGGCTGAACCGACGCCGGAAAAATTGACGTGCATGTCTCCTGAAAAGGGACCATATGAAATACAAGGAAATGGATCATCTGAACCAACCATCACTTTTTTAAGGTAAATCACCCGTTTTTTTACAACAAAGAAGACTCATCTACAAGTCGTGGATGTTCCAGTCGACTATGTTAGGTTGCCGAAAGTGTTAGCTTAGAAGATGGCAGATCAAGAAATCTCATCCGAATCATACTTTTGCACTGCCAACAGTTGCTGGGGGGAACCTGACCGCGTTGTTGCAATTTCGAGTAGTATCAAGTTGAAAAGGATGCTCCAAAGCCAAAGCAGAACTGTTGATGGAAGACATCCGGCTAATCAGTTGAGGTTGGTAGTTTATCTCATTATTTGCTGGGGTTTGACATATCCCAGGTGGTGCAGGATTTCTTCCATCAACCGTATGATTGAATCACATGCAGCAGAACACCAATTGGAGATCCATCCTGATTGTCTGTTGAACTGGACAAAGTTTAGATGGTGGTTTCAAATATTTATTATTTTCATCCCTATTTGAATAAGATTTCCATTTTGACTAATTTTTCTCAGAGGGGTTGAAACACCAACTAGACGTGCATCCAGAGTGATTGTTGAATTTGGAAGTCAATTCATTTCCTCTGTTTTTTTCTCGGTGAATTCCAGGTATGGGCCTTTCAGTGTTCCCTGAAACTGCGCTTGATTCTTAACGTGTGACAATCGAAAAGTGATTAAAACTCAATCAGATTCCAAGGTGAAGCTAGGTGACATACATGTTGCATATTAAGATGTGACAAAACACATACACGGTCGGAAAACTAACATTTTGCACCTGATTTCAGGATGGTTTCCAAGTTCGGTTCATCTCCAAACTTCCAGGGGTCCATTTTCAGGTGGACCATGTTAGTTTTTCGGGGGAGTATATGAATAAATACCCCCTGGAAGTTCAACATAGCCCCTGAAAATATACCATCCCAAAAGGAAAGTAGTCTTCCAACCATCATTTTTCAGGGGCTATGTTAAACTTCGGGAGGGCATGATTTTTACCAAATTGCCATCCTTTTGCATTTGAGAAACTGAACTTTGGCCGTGCCAGGTGAGGAATTGGCAGCAAGGCTGCAGGCAGCTGCACCAGAGAGTTGGGGATTCCCAGATTTCAATCCACATGTTTTTTACCCTGGATCCTTGAACCCCAATTCAGGGAATCCGATGGTTAACAAGCCCCTAAATAAGGCTTCATTTTGTGGGGTATGTGGGGGTGTGTGTGTGTGTGTGTGGGTTGATTAGACATAATATTTGAGGAGATGATTCAAGATTTGACGAATGGATTTTGCAAATGGGTTGAGAGAACGAACCAACTGAGATCACTTTGACCTACTTTGACGACCAAGTTTGGTGTGAGTCTGACCACGCTCCACGGGGAATTGCTCCTGGTTGTATATAATTCTGGTTCCAAAAATGAGAGGCAAAAAATCTGAGCTAGTATATGACAAAATTGATCATTAAATACTGGGCAGCTTATATCTGTAGCAAACTATCAAGCCCAACCCAAATGCTCCATGTCCATGTATGTCAAATTGATGGTAAATGTAGGTATATAAACGTGGCGTACTGGAGTATATATAATATATATAGGAAATTTTGCCCTCCCTAAGAATCCTGACCCCTCAAAAATGGCTATTTTGAGGACCCGGACCCCTGCTATGCAGGTTCAAACCCTTCCATTGGAGGGTCCAAGGATTCTTAGGGCTTGATATTTTCCAGCTTTCTCCGTGAGTCGCTGCGTCCTGCGTGTTTGAGAGTTGTGACAACTGAGGCTATGAGGATTGAGAAGATGGTGGCTCACCTCAGGAAACAAATGCCTTGAAACAAACATTTGCCCACGTTTTGGAGGCTTTGTACCCTCCAGGAAACAAACATATCCCACAATTTAGAAAAAGGAAAATGATCTTCAAAATTGCCATTCCAAGGAAATATGTTAGTTCCAAGGAGGTTTGACTAGATGTTTTTATTGTTGCCATTATAGTGGTGACTAATATTTATAGTTATAATAGTCACCATCAGCATCGTGATGTATGCTGCATCACCTCGGAGAGGTGGAGTTCCACCAAGGATTGAAGTGGCTGATCGCGCGTTTGGAAGCTAAGGAAAATCACCACTTACCCTCCTGGAACGCCTTTTGTGTCCCATTTATTTAAGGCAATAGTTGCTGGTTTTAGGGGTAAAGTTGCCTAGGGGTAAAGTTGCCTAAACAAATAGGACACTTGGCGTTCCAGGATGTCATTTTTTGAAGCATGGTCACGATTCGTGGCGATTTTCGCGATTTGGGGACTCTAAAAAAAGCACTTGGGGAGCAAACGTGGCATTTTATGAATGAATTATACAATGGTGCATGCTGCAAATGTGGCATATCTCCCAAATCAATCGCTTTCACATTCAAGGAGTGTTTAGGGATACTTGGAGGTATCATCCCATTTAGTAAGTAGTTAGGATCACCCCCATGAATCTCAGCCATGAATTTTTTTGGCCATTTGGAAAGGGAATCTTCCCCCCAGCTGAGGGGGACTTATTAATCATGAATCATGGTTATTAACCACGTATCCGAGTCCTGGGATGATCCTCCAAGTAGGTCACCAACAGTTCACCACCCAACCATAAGCCACCACCTTCAAAGGTGGCTGCTTCCTGCGCGCACCCGACGCCCGGCACACGCCCTCCTCGTTTTGGGATCAGCCAAACACCACGCTTGGTTGGATTACGGATCAGCGGTTCAGCTGGTAACGGATTGCAACTTGGTAAAAGAAAACTGGGGAGGCTCGGACCGCGGAACTGCTTAACAAGTGCATGGTTGAATTTCCAGGGGAACCAAGATATCCCACCTTTTGGAAAAGGAAAATCATCGACTCAAAAGTGCCGGGATGGGATGGGATATGTTTTGTTCCCTGGAGGGTAGTGATACTGCCGCTTCGATTATCAAGTTCTCTGCATGTATTCCTTGTTTTTTTTGGGGGGGGCTGAGGAGAAACAGAAAAAAAATGGATTAGACTCATGCTCATTGTATGAATATTCCTGATTTGGTGACATATCGTTTTCCTACACCCAAGAATGGATCGGAACAAGTTTTTAAAAAAGCCCCCTTGAACATTTAGCATCCCTTGGACTACCCCCCACCCAGTAACAGTGACCTCCGGGATTATTACATTTTTAGTAGGCAATCCCGATAAACCTTCATTTGTGACTGGCATCCTGGGTGGGGGGTTAAGACCAAAAGCATCCCCAAAGTTTTTGTCAGGAAAGGATCGAGTGAATCGTCTTCCATTGATACGCATCCCATTTTTTGGACCCGCCGAGCCCGTTAAACTTTTTGGCACGGTGGATGTACACGTTAAAAGATGCCCCCATTTTCGTTCGGAAGGATCCCTGGGTCCCTGTTCTTCTGAACATCAACTCTTTGGTCTTCAAATTTATCCACAAAACGAAAAACAAGTTGATTTCAAAAGGTGGAGAAGAATGACAACTTCCATAATTTTGGCTTATACTTGAATTCCCCAGGGTGTATAGTCAATGTATATATTATACAATATATTATATTGGTATATATTGGTATACATTTTGGTATTGGACATATGATATATACAAATATTATACTCTATGTTTTTCTCCTTGGGGAATGTACTGATGTCCAAGTCCCACTAAATTGAGAAGTTCATGCAGAAAAATCATGTCTTCATGCGAAGAGCACATCTGAACGAAGGTAATGTTTGTTGGCTCGATGTTCACGATGGTTTCTAATTGGTTGATGTTTTACAAATGACGTTGCCCAGTTTACATGATTGATAAATGATGACGGTATGTACAGGAACATTGATTTTACCGAATGGTTTGTAACAATGGTGGGGTGATATGATTCTCATCCCTCAACGCCTTCAAATAACCAGTGGACATGCATTGGGTTAGCGGTGTTTCTTCCATATAGCTATACGTATACTTTATTTTGTATATATTCCTGTAAATATATGATATGGGCTCAGTGCTTCGTTCAGGCCTCTTTCATAGAGACCCAATTGCCAATTGCTGTATTAGATGATTCGTATCATGTGAAAATGCACTGCACTCTCATTCTTGAATATCATGTTCTAATATGATTTTTGCACGTGTCCAATGCATCTACATTTGTTTTCATCATCTGGCAAGATCCCCCTATCAATGATTGCCCCTTCAATGAAATCTAACAGTATTTCTCCCCTCAATTAAATTCCCCTGGAGACACAACCGCCACCCCCTCAGGAAAATAGATCTGGCCTCAATAAATAGTAGTTTCCTTTCCAAGGGTAAAATAGAGGGTAGCATATTTTTTAGGGATTCATTTGTATTTCCCTCCTCACAAAAAATACATTTCAATGCAAAAAAATCTCTCTCACTACAATATTCCCCTCAATGAAATGTTTACTCCAATAGAACAGATGCCCACCCCTCTCCTTTCAATTCATTTGCCTCAATAAAAAGTATGTCCCTTCCTCCATTCAAAAATCACCCCTCAACAAGCAAACATTTCCCTCAATGAACTCAATCACCCCTCAACAAAAGATACTTCCACCCTCATTAAATATATCTCTCCTCAATACAAGGTATCTTCCCCCTGAAGTCAACAAATCTCCCAGCGCAATAAAGTATCACAGTATCACGGGTGCAGCCTTCACGGCCCGAAAGGCGCGGAAAACGCGCTTTTTCGCCAATGTGTTTATATATGCACACACACACACACCCACACCTGGTCCTGTGGTATTTTGCAGTTTCATATGCATACAGCCAATCCTGAAATATGCCACCCTTAAACTGCCACGGTTCACCTTCAATTTCTTTTCCCGCGCTGCTTCCGTGAGGTTCCATTGACTCCGCTGCGTTTTTTTTTCTCGACGGATTGCTAATACAGCGACATACAGAACGCCATGCTGCAAAATGGCAATTCAGCTTTCATCAGCCTACGACATCACTCGCCAGGGCACACCGATTTTTTTGAAAAGATGATCTTGAGAAAATGCATGGCATTTGGTCGGGTAGGTGCTGTTTTTCCCCATGGCCGGCTTGGTGTGTGATGATTCTAGGCTTGTGTTCCTATAGATGCTGACGGTATCATCGAAAACTGGCCCGCGCCGTTCCAAAGTAAAATTGTAATGTTCACATCTCAACTCGGTGACATTTATGGATGGCGAACTTACTCTCCCTGAAACTAACAGCAAGTTCGCCCCTGAAAATCAATGGTTGGGTTTGATGAGATTTTCTTTTGGTCTATTCTTAAGGGGCGACCCCCACGGATTCCAACCACCATTAGAAAAAACAATGGGTGCTAATACAACCACCATTGCTGAACCCTAAGGGTTTTAATCATCGGAATTTGGGTCAACCATTATTTTAATGGTGGTGGAAGCCCAGGGGAATGTTTAAGTTTTTGTTGACAAATCACATAAAAAATACACATCACGTTCGCTGACTTTCGATGCTGTAGCAAACCTGTGGCGCCTTCAAGCGGCTTTTTGTTGCACAAAGGTTGTCGTTTGTCAGTGAAAATTGCAGTTCGTTTCTGGGTGGTGGCAAGTGGCAACTATTTTTTTGGAATTTTGCACCCCGAAAATAACGGAAGATGAACCCATTTTCACTCATATTGTTTCAACTGGGTTGAAACCACCAACCAGGTTGAGTTGTTGTTTGAATTGTGTCTCTTAAATAATCCTTGCACTTAGTAGAGATATAACAAATCTGGTCATATTTATCTAAAGAAATGTGTTTTTGTTGGTAGTTCTAGCAACTTTTGTTGGTTTGAATTAGGATTCTGTGACTGAAAACTTCAACAAGCTTGGTTATTTTGCCCAAGAGACTTTCAGGGCCGGACTTGTTTTGTTTGTAGGGTGGGTAGAAGGGTTTTCCCTTCAAACAATGGAGGAAAAGTGGGATTTGGCGGAATTTGGGAAAATGGTGAGTCCCCAAACTCTGGAACAAGTTTTGTGAAATGTGATGTTGGGTAAAAGGGCTAATACTGTTGATGGTTCAGAAATCCGGCTAACCACCTGAGATGTATAAAACCTTCTAGATTCTAGATTTTTAAATGATAGGATAAACTACCTATCAACTGGTGCAGGATTTCAGCCATCAACAGTAGCACAAGGCTAGACAATTATATATGTTTAATTACCCAAGAGTGGTCAGACTCTCATTTAAAGGGTTTTATTTGGGCAAGCTGACACCTGTCTGAAACCTAGACGTGTGCAACCTAGAATTGCTTGAAGGCTGCAACGTGAACTTGTGTGTATGTAGCACCGCGGCAGTGTATAGAAACGAATTTAAGACTCATCTCTAGGTGGTGGTTTTTTCGATATGCATTATTTTCCACCTTTTCTCTCCCTGGGGAGATGTTCCAATTTGACGGTTACATATTTTTCAATTGGGTTGGTTGAAACCGCCAACTAGATCTCGTCACCCAACCGTTTCTGTGCCCCTGCGGGTCATCCTTGCGGCCACCGGCAGCCGGCATGGGTGGGCAGCCTGGATACACGATGGACCCAACCTGCGGAAAGGCCACCGGTGCAGTGGGAGCATATTGTTGATATGTTGTCGTTTCAAAAGAGGTTTGTGTTGTTTGAACCTGGAAAGATTGAGAAGAAACAATGAAGAAACAGTTGCCTATATAATGAATAAAACGCATCTTGTATTGTGATTTGTTGTGCATGTTGTTTGGTGGAAGTTTCTGGGAATGTGAAAGAAGATAGTATTTGTTGATGTCATCGTATATAGAAACATTATCCACTACTGGGCTCATGCTCAATGTTCATATAATGTTGCCATAGTTCACAGATGAATGCATAACCTTGTTGTATTTTGATATATCATGATCCAACATACATATAGTGTGTGCATGCATGATTATCAATTGGAATGGAAGGAAGCCCTATGTTCACTTGTCCAAGTCATAGCTTCTTTATTTCTTTTGTGCTTGGGACAGCTATCACTAGCCAATCGTCTTCCGGGAGGATCCTTTTTGCGACTATGTTTTTCCCTGCCATAAATAACAGCTATTGGATGTAATTCATGTACCAGTGCAAGCCATAAATAAGTTCGCGAGCTTCCTTCATGCACTTCTGTTCGCTCTGTTATACAATGCCGCTTTCAGTGAAGGCAGAATTGAAAGAAAGATCCATCTGCAAGTTGCCTTAGTAAGCCTTTGGTATCTTTGAAATCATTCCTCAAACAGTTCAAAGTTTTGATTTTGCAAGATCAATCCTTCCAAAATCTTCCCAAAATTCAAACTTCGATCTATTTTTGTTGCCCCCTTTTTCCAGGTACAGTATCCTCCCAAAAAAGAATCATCCCATGGTCACCCGAAAGAAGGCATACTAAAATTCACGTCTGGGGCTTCTAAAGTTTTAGGGCTGGGCTTGGGCTTTCATGCTTCTAGAAGCACCCTTCAAGGAATATTATACCCTCCCGTTTGCCAACGAAGGAGCCCCTTTCCGTATTTGTGCCATCTACTTGAGAAAAGCCCCATGCTCTGTATCTCATCCTTCCGAAGCATCGAACAAAAAACTCGTCCAGTTCTCTCACTGTGGCCATTGGATGAGCCACCGGTGCTTGCCTGCTTTGCCTGTCAGATGGGAAACAGGAGTTTTTTCCCAGACCACGGGCGATGCTCCGGCAAACCTTGGCCCACGCAACGGCGGCGCAGAGGTGAAGCTACGAGTGGGACTTGAAGGGAAAGGATGTCATGTACGGGGTCAGTCAGCAGAGGTGCTACAAGGGTTTGTTCAATCCAGATGTAGGGTGTAATTACAAATTCTAGTGAGATTTCATGTGTATCTATTAGATGTATACCAGAAAAGACCAAAAAATTAAGATCTTTGCTTTTGAAATAATCATTCACTCTCATTGATGTGTCCCACTCATTTGGTCATCAAATGCAATTTACCCCAAATTTCTCCCCGGAGGCCCAGCGTGTATTATCAGATCTTCCCAGTAGAACCCTGAGTCATAAAAGGGACATGCAGGCATCAACCGCTACCGGGCATCACACTTGCGTTCTCCTTTGCCGTTGCCGCCTCGTTTCGTTAGCGATCCTTCGACGAAAGGTTCGTCGCGAACAGTGGTACAGTACAGACCTGTTGCGGCGAAACCTCGGAAAGCCTGTAGAAAGAGTATAGAAAGATGTCACGCAACGCATGGGATCTCATAAAGGCAAAGGTTTGAGGATCGAAGGAAGTCATTCCCAACGAAGTCATTAAGTTCAGAGGCTCAGCATAAGATTGCAGGAACTGGATGGAATTGGTGCATCCTCAAGCCTTCTGCTTTTTTGGATACCTGCGGCACGACAACGTTGAGGCTACACATTGCATCGCACGTGAAACGCAGTTCAAAGATGCTGAAGATACAGCATACAGTATTTATTTCAACCAGTTTTTTCATCACCCTCCCTGAAACTAACGGTTCGCACTTGAAACACTGGGGTTGGGAGATGAGTTTCCTTTTTGGGTTTCGGCCTACAGGTGCGAACTGTTAGTTTTCGGGGGAGCCTACAGTAGGAAGGTTGACAGATCAGATTGAGAAGTGAGTCTGGTACGCCCAAAATATTTGATCAGAGGTACGGTATGTGCGGTAAATGGATGAGCATTGCACATGATTTATTTTACAACGTATAGTCTAATCTATCTCTAATTTGTTTGTCTCTCTCTCTCTCTCTGTTTATTTATGTTTGAATATCAATGTCTATACAAAAAATAATATACATATACTATCTTCATGTGAATTTCCAGGCATTTTTGTGGCACAGAAAGAGAGCCTAAACGTTAGGAAGGTTTAGTACCTCTCTCTGACTCATTTTTTTCTATCCCATTTCCCTTTTCTTACTGCGAATTGTCATCATTCTAAGTGGAGCTTCAGATCTACACACATATATTA